>SNVD02003924.1:0-18891 GCA_013180625.2 Boswellia sacra
GACAACCTTAAGTTACAGCAACAATTCCTTGCTCGCCAAATTCCTTGCTCGCCATGTCTAGCTCTATCCCAGTATATGTGGTTGAGATGGCATTGTTGGGAATATTTATAATAAATTTAAATAATATAAATAAACAACAAGATATTAAAGAAATAATAAAATATGAATTAGATTAATATATTAAATAAATAGAACAAACAAAGATATAGAGTAAGAAATAAGTGGCCTGAGCATTTGGGAGGCATGTCGAAGGTATTGTCCTAAAGCCAAAGATTCCTCCCCTCGTGCGAGTCATATCAATACTCAAAGGCTCCAAGATACAACCCAGTGCTCATAGCCTATCTTCTCGATGAGCACGATCACCGGAAGAAAATAACCTGTCTTCATGTGTTGCGGTTGCTCAAAACATAGAAAACTCAGAAAATCTCATATCTATATTAGAACCTTTGAGACTCCTTTATATAGTAATCTCTTAGCCAAGTCAGTTACAAATAAAATTTCTTGTAACTCCTAAGCCATAATGTTCTTAATAAAAGCATGAACGTTACAAATAATAAGTGTCGTAACGTTCATGTTTTATTATACTTGTAACGTATGAAATTAATCTCAAAATAAATTTTGTAACTTATGATGTAAATGTTTGTTTTAAACCTTTTATCTCCAATAATCCCCCACAAAAGGTTTAAAACTTTAAAGCTTTATAAAATAAAATATCAAGATAAAAATACTCATTAAATAAAAATTATATATAAAGAGCAACCTTCTATTATGCAATGGGTATAGGTACCTTTCGGGTTTGAACCTACACTTAGTGTTGATAGTATCCATTTGAGAAACCTGAGTGAACAAAGTCTTGAACTCGATTTCTTGACCAAATTTCAAACTATCACATACATAATATCGACGAAGACATGGTTTTAGCGGGTTAGCGCTACTAATGGCCATGCACTCAATCTTGATTCTCATGAGAGCTTTAGAGAACAGCCCAATTCTCACAGTCGCGGCCCTCACGACGCTCTCACTTAGGTGAGTCCTCAAAAGGTATATGTGACCTATACCTCGCAAGAGTATCTAGCCTTTGGACTCATTCCGGATAAATATCCTTCATAACATCACATATAACAAGCACTTTGCCTTAGGGATGAGCAAGATCATATCTCTTCTAAGATATGTTAAAATAGTTGTACTTAACAAGTCACGCAGTACGGATTGTTCCTACCCATTGAACCTCCTTCATGGGATCTCCAATCACAGAGGTTGGGTTACTTCCCTAGGTGACTCCCTTTTGGGCTTAAGCACATCCCCCTCGACAATTTAAATAATTAAATAATTAATTAGCATGCTAAAAATCTTTATAATTGTATAAAATCTCTCATTGATTTTATCTTTGAGAACTTGTTCCCATTATTTTGATAATTGCTTCCACTAGCTCTCTTAAATAATATTAAATATTTCACAAACAAAAAATGTTAGAGAGCATAAGAATATCAAAGGCACAATAAAGAAATTTGAATGAGCACTTAATTACCTCATAAGTAATAATTTTTAAAACTCATACACAAAATTTATTAATCATTTAATAATTTATGGCATCATTTTTTTCTCAAAATGTCATAAAAAAATTAACAACTATCAAATAAATAAAACCCCCACATTAAGTAACATTTTAAATACAGTAGCAATAACTTCATAAAATATTATTGCACCAATTTGTTAAATTTTAAAACTCATCAAAATAATAACTGCATTCAAAACATTGTCATCTTAATTGTACAAAATTAAGAACCAAAATATGAAACTGCTTAAAAACTAGAAACCCCCACATTAAAAATATTTTTCCATTCCTCAAATTAATAAGATATTTATTGCTAAAATCGTAAATATAATATATATAACTCATATATGTATTTAATAATAATCATTAGCATTTATGCTAATATTTCATTTAATACAATCACATAAATTATCATAATAATCTACCAGTCTTCTTAACATACTCTATAGTAATCAATTATTTAGATGTCATTATTTAATATGCATGATGGCCACAAGAAACTATGACTTAATAGCACACCATCATACATATAAGTTTCTAATTAAATATATTGAAAACACATATTTTATTGTGTAATAAAAACTTTATGCATGCAACTCATAAATTTAATTCTTAATCAATAATAATATGCAATAAATATCAGTAATAAGGATTTTTATAACCGAAATATTTATTAAATTATAATAAAAACTTATAAAAGGTTTTGATTATAAAACCACTACATTTAACTCATCTATGTTATTTGTAACTCAAAGCATCATGCACTAATAATCTAACACCACAACATATGTATAACGACAAATAAACAAAGATTTAATATATCACAAAAATATTTTTTGATTGTAAATAAATAGTCATGCTATCATAAATAATTTTTTATTACCTCAAATAAAAAAAAATATATTTATTACCTTCATATTGTCTTGAGGTTGATAAAGAGATTCAATCTCGATACTAAGTTGAGGCAAGAACTCTGAATACATATTTTTGTTGTCAACACAATTTAAAAGCGTTAGGCTTCTCCCAAGATCAAAATAAAATATTCTAAATAAACAAGGTTAAGATAATAGTTTAGTAAAACATAATATTTCAAACGCAAAAGCTATGCAGTTATCGTAATGTTTGAATTACAGTTATCCTTTTTTTTATAAACCATAGAAATATATATATACGCACACAAAGATAGCCAAGTTGAAATCTACATGTCAAAGCAAAATGGCAATATGCATATTTTAATGTGACATGAATACACAAATAAAAAATTGGCAACACACTCTCGCAACTTATGCAAGCTTACATTTTTAATATTTATACATTCACACATTTGTAATTAATGCAAGGACAATGACTTAATCAATGTTATAGACAATGACTTAATCAATGTTATACTCTAGATCACCCAAAAAAATTCACACAAATATATATATTCACAATATAAAGAAAGAAATATCAATCCAATAATCATATCATAGTTAAATCATTCAAGTAGTGGAATCAATCAAAATATATTATCATATTCAAATCTTATAGACCTCTAAAAATAACTTATCAATATAAAAATATCATTGGATAAACAAAACAACATAAGCCGTCAATATACTCTACAAACTATTCACGTTATATACCACCCAATGATAAATTAAGGTAAACAATAAAATATATAAGACATTCTTTGGCTTTAGAATGTTAGGAATATTTATAATAAATTTAAATAATATAATCAAACATCAAGATATTAAAGAAATAATAAAATATGAATTAGATTAATATATTAAATAAATAGAACAAACAAAGATATAGAGTAAGAAATAAGTGGCCTGAGCATTTGGGAGGCATGTCGAAGGCATTGTCCTAAAGCTAAAGAGTCCTCCCCTCGTGCGAGTCATATCGGTACTCAAAGGCTCCAAGATACAACCCAGTGCTCACAGCCTATCTTCTCGATGAGCACGATCACCGGAAGAAAATAACCTGTCTTCATGTGTCGCGGTTGCTCAAAACATAGAAAACTCAGAAAATCTCATATCTATGTTAGAACCTTTGAGACTCCTTTATATAGTAGTCTCTTAGCCAAGTCAGTTACAAATTAAATTTTTTGTAACTCGTAAGCCATAATGTTCTTAATAAAAGCATGAACGTTACAAATAATAAGTGTCGTAACGTTCATGTTTTATTATACTTGTAACGTATGAAATTAATCTCAAAATAAATTTTGTAACTTATGATGTAAATGTTTGTTTTAAACCTTTTATCTCCAACAGGCATGACCAAGAAGATTTCCATCTTGAGGTCGGGTTCTTATAATCTTCAAAACATTTAATTTTTCAGGGATGGGTCCTGAAAGCTGGTTGCTTGACAAATCTAAAAATTGCAGCTTCTGTAGCTTGTTTATCTCTCCAGGAATTGACCTGTTTAAACAATTTGATTCTAGCACAAGAACAAAGAGGTTCTGGAGTTTTCCAATGGACAGGGGAATCTTTCCTTGAAATCTATTGTATCCCATCTTAAGAACCACCAAACTCTGAAGTTTCGGAATAAAACCTGGAAAAGGGCCACTAAAATGATTTTTAGTGAGATCAAGATAACTAAAACCCCTTGCAGTCTCCAGTTCTCTTGGAATTTCTCCACTAAGGTTGTTCCGTCCAAGGTTCAGGAAAATGAGAGAGGTGCAGTTACCTAAACTAGTAGGAATTGTTTCCTCCAGATTATTGTTAGAAAGATCAAGAAGCATCAACACATTTTCCGACGGACAAAAATTGAAGGGTATCAGGCCGTGAAGTTTGTTCAGAGAATGACAAATATCTGATCTTTTCGAACCCAAGCTGTGCAGGTATGGCACCTGTGAAATTGTTCCCAGACAAGTCTATAGCTTCCATATTCTCAAGCTGAGGAGGGACAGGCCCCTCAAAGAGATTGCTTGCAACTTTTACTATTGTTGGCAAGGCAAATGAATGTAATTTTATATGTGGTGGTAGAACTCCTCGGAGTTGATTGAACGACAGATCCAAGTAACCAAGATTTGGTAGATCAGACAACCAGGATGGGATTGATCCTGACAAGTCGTTGTAGGCTAAAGTTCAGTATTGTAAGTGGGTCAGATTAGATATGAGATGTGGGATGGTTCCTCCCAAAAGACATGTACTTAGGTCCAAGTATTGTAGTTGAGAGTTGGGTGGCAGCGGATGCTCGTCCACTTTCACAGTCAACCCACTAAATCCAAGACTTATCCTTTCTAGATTTGAGTTATTGAATGAAGACGTAAATCAAGGAATCGTCCCATTCTTGTTATTCGAACTGATAATAAGAAACTTGAGTTTGCAAAGCTGGCTGATGCAATCTGCTAAATTTCCTGTCGGATGGTTGCTTGCCAAGGCAAGAACCTCGAGAGATGATAAGTTACAAACTGAACTGGGTATGGATCCTTCCAAATAATTCTGCCTCAAAAAGAGTAATTTTAGGCTTTTCAAATTGAATATTTCAGGTGAAAGGTAGCCTGTTAAATAGTTAAAATCAAGCACTAAGGTTTCCAACTTTGAGAGGTTTATTATGGACGCAGGTATTGTCCCCTGAAGCAAACAATTTGATGCCAAGAAATGAAGCAAAGAAGTGGTGTTAGCTAAAGAAGGTGGTAAGGATCCAACAAAGTTGACAAGATATCAAGAACTTCTAACCGAGGCCAAGGAGATGCAAACGTGGAATGCAAATCAGTGGTCATCTCAGAATTGGCCATCATGTGGTAAGGTGGATGTGAGAAAATTGAAGCTCATTGCCAGTAAAGATAGATTGTTGAGGTTGAGAAGTTGTTTTGCAGGAACTTCACCGAAAATCCTGCAATTGGATAGCTCAAGTCTCCTGAGATTGGAGAGAACTGATAAAGCATTAGCCCATTGGGTTGAATGTGAAGCCTCGGAAAGATCAACACCTCTCAATAAAACTACTCTCAAATTATACGCAGCCCCTGAAAGAAATTCAAAGTTGACAAAGACAGATTACCTCTATGCATGTGACTGTAATTGTTAAGATAGCCCACTGAATACCCTGCATTTAGTTTCTGTCCTGCATTCAGTTTCTGTTCTTCAGGTCTTTTTGCTCTGTTAAGTCCGTTAATTCAGCTAACTGTTTTATTTCCATTAATTAGATTAATTAGCAAAGTTAGTTATGGCTTAGACATACAAGGTTCTAGAATTGACATGTAAAGCCTTTTCATTGGCTATAGCTGCTAGAGCCACTGATTGTGTACACCTGGCTCACCTTTTCTTTGTAATTACCTGGATATATATATTTCAGTAATTTACTCAGCTGGGAGAGCTGAGATTACTGTTTCATTCCCTAAAACCCAAGTTGGTATCAGAGCCGTCAGAAGGCAAATGCCATGTCCTCAAGATCTTTCCAAAGAAGTCCCTCCAATGGTAACTCTAGCTCATCTTCCGTTCTAGCTTCCTCAATGGAAGTTCACCCTTTGGAAACACCTTGAGAAACTTGATGAAGAAAATATCACCATTTGGAAAGCTATGGTATTGCCAACACTTAGAGGCCATAAGTTGGAAGGATTTGTTATTGGAACAAAGAAATGCCCACTTGAGTTCATCACAACAACGAGAGATGAAGGTGATAGCAGCTCTCAGCTCCAGATCAACCCAGATTTTGAAGATTGGGTTACAACCGATAACTTGTTGATGGGTTGGTTGCTTAGCTCTGTCACAAGTGAAGTGGCAACTCAGGTAATAGGATAACCTACTTCTTATGAACTTTGGAAGGCACTTGAAGAATATTGTGGCATCAAGAATAGATCTAAAATTTCAAATCTGAGATTTGATCTTCAAACCACTAGGAAAGGCTCAATGAAAATGAGTGAGTACCTTTCAACCATGAAGAGAATTGTGCATAATCTGGCAGTAGCTGGAAGCCCCGTGGATATGAATGATTTGATTTCATTCATCACCTTAGGCCTAGATAGTGATTACACCCCTATTGTGGTTCAGATTCAAGCTAGAGAGAAAATCTCTTGGCAAGAACTTCAAGCTACACTCTTCAATTTTGAAAACAGACTAGAAAGATTGAGTGGTTTCATAAACTTGAATCTCAATCAAGCTTTTGCTAATATGGTTTTTGGTAAACAAAATCAGAACAACCAAGATCAGTTTAGGCAAGGGTTTAATAAAACCAATAATCGAAACATTGAAAGGGGTTCTGGCAGCAAAAATACCAGAGGAAGAGGAGGTGGCAGATTTGGCAACTCCAGGCCTATTTGCCAAATTTGTGGGAAAATAGGGCATGCTACATCCATATGCTTTTACAGAATCGATTTGAGCTATATGGGAACTGCCAACAAAAATAGGAATGGGAATAACAATAGGCAAGGATTTCCAAGGTCTAATCAACCACAACAAGGTTTCTTTGCCAACAATCAACCTCAACAGGCCTTCTATGCCACACCTGAAGTAGTCAATGATGAATCATGGTTTGCTGCCAGTGGTGACAGCAGAACCCAGCCTTCTCAATTTAAGAAGTGATTATTCTGGTAATAAATCTCTATCTGTTGGTGATGGTAGAAATTTATGCATTTCACATGTAGGACATTCAAAGTTGCTTGCTGGAAAAACTGTGTTGAACCTGAAAAATATGTTGTGTGTGCCTAAGATAACAAAGAATTTGCTAAGCATATCTAGTCTTACCAAAGATAACAGAGTTTATATGGAATTTCACCATGATTTTTGCCTTGTGAAGGACAAACAAACACACCAGGTTCTTCTTCAGGGGAGAGTTAAGGAGGGTCTCTACGAAATCAATCCTGGTCTCAGATTTTCTAACAAGCTCTTATCCCAAGTTCCCAGAAGCAATGAAAGTCATTTGAGTTATGCTGCATCTGTTCCTTCTGTCTCAAGGTCTAGTGTGTCATCTAGGAGTCCCACTGAAGTTTTCTTAGATAAGTCAAAGGCAGAAAGCCTTATAAATTCTTGTAGTCCTATTGCATCCGTGACAAGCATTCTGCCAGATTAAGAAAAACTCAATGTCTGGCACATAAAGCTTGGTCATCCATTAGGAAAATTTTGAGTCAAATCCTAAAGGCTTGTAATGAACCTATCAAAAGCAATGAAAATTTTGGTTTCTGTGATGCTTGCCAGTTTGGAAAATCACATGCTTTACCCTTCAAGAACTCAAATAACAAAACCAAACAACTTCTAGAATTGACCCACACAGACCTTTGGGGACTAGCTCCTATTTCTTCCATCTCTGGATATAAATACTATATCCATTTCATAGATGACTTCAGTAGAATCACTTGGATCTTTCCCCTTAAAAACAAATCCGAAGCATTATCAACCTTCAGACCCTTCAAAATGCTTGCTGAGAAAAAATTTGAAAAAAAAAATAAAATGCCTTCAATCAGATGAGAGTATAGAGTTTTCATTGATTTTCTTAACCAAAATGGGATAGAATCTAGACTTGCTTGTCCCTATACTCATAAGCAACAAGGAAAGGCAGAGAGAAAGCATAGACATATTGTAGAAATGGGCCTAACCTTGCTAGCTCAGGCACATATGCCATTGAGGTATTGGTGGGAAGCCTTTCACACTGCTGTCTGGCTCATTAACAGACTCCTAACACCAATTCTCAATGGCATATCACCTTGGCAGAAAATTTACAAGCAGATACCTAACTATCATTCACTAAAAATCTTTGGCTGCACCTGCTTTCCTTGTCAAGACCTTACCAGAACCACAAATTCCAATTCCACTCTACAAAATGTGTCTTCCTAGGTTATATTGACCAACACAAAGGTTTCAAATGTCTTGGCTCCACTGGAAGAGTCTACATTTCAAGAAATGTAATCTTTAATGAAGCAGAATTTCCCTTTAAATAAGGATTTCTAAACACTAAAAGCAATCCAACTTCCCCAACTTCTCTTAGTGATCTTTCATGTGTTTTTCTTCCAATACTTAGCAAATAGGAGAAACAAGACTGTAATTCCAGAGAGGTTGAACCAGTGACAATCAATACAAAGATCTTCTCAAAACTCTCCCACTGCAGTTGAGCTTAATCATGAAAACACTCCACACAATGAAACTTCTCCTTCACTCAACCAACAATCTTCACCAGGCATTGTCTCTGACACTTTACTGTCACCTTAACCAAATGAAACCACTACCAATGAACCTGAAACCTCTCACCCTGATCACCAAGTCTCAGTGCCTATTATGCCTCACCACTCAATGATCACAAGATCAAAAAAGGGCATTTTCAAACCCAAAGTATACCATATCAATCTTTCACGCAACACTGACCTGGAAAACTCAGAGCCAATGACAGTATCTTAAGCTTTACAATCTAACTCCTGGAGGAAAGCAATGGATACAGAATTTGAAGCTTTAAATAGGAACAAGACATGGACTTTAGTTCCCTTTTCTCCTCTCTATAATTTGATGGGAAATAAATGGGTGTTCAAGCTTAAACTTAATAGTGATGGGACTGTTCATAGGCACAAAGCCAGGCTAGTGGCAAAAGGGTTTCACCAAACACCTGGAATCGATTACTCTGAAACATACAGTCTAGTAGTGAAATCTAGAACTATTAGAGTAATTCTTACCTTGGCATTTACTAAAAACTGGGAAATAAGCCAACTAGACTTTAATAATGCATTTTTGAATGGCAACTTGGAGGAATCAGTCTACATGATACAACCAGAAGGGTTTGTAGACTCATCCAAACCCTCTCATGTTTGTAAACTACATAAAGCCCTGTATGGCCTTAAACAGGCTCCTAGGGCTTGGTTTGATAAGTTGAAAGGCACACTGTTAAGTTGGAACTTTATCAATTCAAAGTCAGACTCATCCTTGTTCATCTACAACACAGAGGGCATTTTGATCTTCATCCTAGTATATGTGGATGATATACTAGTTACTGGAAATAATCCAGCATCCATACAAGGACTCATATCCAAACTGAATGAGTTGTTTACACTTAAAGATCTTGGAGAGCTTCATTATTTTCTTGGGATAGAGGTAAGAAGAAATGACACAAGCATGTATTTAAATCAATCAAAGTACATAGCTGATTTACTTAAGAAACTACGGCTTAAGCACCTGAAACCTTGCTATACACCAGGTGTTGTTAGCAAAGACAGAAGAATTGAGGATTCAGACTCCTTTCCTAACTTACACTATACAGAAGTACTGTGGGAGCCCTACAATATCTTACTTACACCAGACCAGATATTGCCTTCGCAGTGAACAAATTCAGCCAAGCTCTCCATGCTCCCAAAATGATTCATTGTCAAGGGGTGAAGAGAATCCTGAGATACCTCTAAGATACTAGGTTCTTTGGCCTTTATATCAAACCTTGTGAAAACATCAATATAACTGGCTTCTCAGATGCAGATTGGGCCTGTAATGTAAAAGATAGGAAGTCAATTGGAGGCTACTATGTGTTCTTAGGTGACACATTAGTATCTTAGAAGTAAAAAAAAAAAATAACCTGTTGTTTCCAGGTCTAGCACAGAATCAGAATACCGTGCACTGGCCCAGGTTGCAGCTGAGATTACATGGATTCAATCATTGTTGAGTGAGCCACATTGTCAACCATCTCAATGTCTAGTCACTTGGTGTGACAATACTAGTGCTAGTGCTCTGGTCTCTAATCCTGTCCTTCACTCAAGAACAAAACATATTGAGATAGACATTCACTTTGTTAGAGACAAAATGTTGCAGAAGGAACTTGAAGTGAGATATGTGTCTTCCTGTGACCAGCTAGCAGATTGTCTCACCAAACCATTGGCAATGCCTCAGTTCCATGTCTTTCGAAGCAAACTTGGAGTGGTAGACCTACCTTCCAGTTTGAGGGGGGATGTTAAGACAGCCCACTGAATACCCTGCATTCAGTTTTTGTCCTGCATTCAGTTTCTATTCTTCAGGTCTTTTTGCTCTGTTAAGTCAGTTAATTCGGCTTACTATTTTATTTCCATTAATTAGATTAATTAGCAAAGTTAGTTATGGCTTAGACATACAAGGTTCTAGAATTGACATGTAAAGCCTTTTCATTGGCTATAGCTGCTGGAGCTACTGATTGTGTACACCTGGCTCATATTTTCTTTGTAATTACCTGGATATATATATTTCAGTAACTTACTCAGCTGGGAGAGCTGAGATTACTATTTCATTCCCTAAAATCCAAGTGCAATCAATACCAGAATAAACTTCAAGTGAAGAAGTCAAATTATAACCAATTGATGAGAAGTCAGGTACCAAATAAGAGCATGAAATGTCAAGCCATCTGAGCAAAGTAAGGTGGGAAATTTGTCTTGTAATTGTACCACTAAACGTAGTATTTGACAAGTTCAGGTAAATTAGTCTAGTGAGATTGGCAAAACCAGTGGGGATCCTCGAGTACATGAAGTTGTCGAAGTTGAGGTCAAGATAGATAAGACTCGTGAGAGTAAAGAGAGAAGGAGAAATGGAACCATTGAGGGCAATAGATATGGAGTTTAAGGTGGAAACATGCTCCGAGTTCAGATTGATTATGAAGTTTTCATTGTTTGGATTGGGTTCCGGAGATCAATAATAATAACATGAAGCGATTCTGAGCAGTTAATTCCCTGCCAAGTGCAGCAGTTTTGGCCTTGCCATGAAGACAACCGATTTGAAGGGTCTGCAAGATGTGACTTGAAGCTTAACAATTCTGCTCTTTCATGGTCATGGCAACAGGTTACGATTGAAGAATTGGCGATAAGTCGAAACAATAACAAGGAGACCAAGACCAAAAGTCTCATGGTTCAGGTAATGGCCTAACCGTGCTTGTATGTGTAACAAAGACCAGTGCAATTAACTACTTTATAAGAGTTGAATTGGCAATTTGACATATTTGAATCAAATTAAAAAAAAAAGGTTTGTCGTCTTTGTTTTAGATTGACTTGGTGAACGCTGGCTTCTGGGCGAATTAGACAACATTTACAATTTTCAGAACTTATTTTCATTTTTTTCACTCCGTTTAGTTTTTTAAATACAAAGATACTAATTTTTTAAACATGGAAGATGCAAGACTATGGCCAACAGCCAAGCAGAGAGGTTAGTGTGAGTTAAAATAGTAACAGACGCTTCTTCAAATCATATTTAATTATTGTCACGCGGCTCCCACTAAGCTGCTTCTCTCTTTCTTTCTCTTTACTGTTTTTAAATGTCAATCACTAAAACATCTATTAATCTAATGAATATTATTAAGCTACTTTAATTGTGCTTAAATTCAAAAATATTCTTGAACCTTTCTTAAAGTTGATGACTGCTATGGTCACCCAAAATTAGGTCTTTAAGTAGTCTAATACATACAATGAGTTTATTACTGAAGCCTATTATTCAGGTTCGTTATCTACGTCTCACATTAACCCTCCTAATGCTTATACAAATCCTCTTGATTTTTACTCAAGGTATGCATTCTCTCTATTAGGGGTGTTCAAAATTACTTGACTCGATCCGACCTGATCGGGTTTTGTCTGGTTGGTCGAGTTACAATTGGGTCAGGGTGATAAAAAACCTGAAATCGGGTTTTAAAATTCGGGTTTTGTGCAATCGGGTTTGAGATCGGGTTTAATTCATGTAACCCGATATAAACTAACCCCATCAAAAAGGCTAAAAACCTACCAAAATGCTCGGCAAAACTCGATGAGCTCGATAGCGCTCGACACGACTCAACATGCAAGTGTCGAGTGTCGGATGATGAATCCGACACTTGACACTAGCCACTCGACACTCGACACTTACATGTCAAGTCGTGTTAGATTCACAATCGACACTCGATATCAGACTATTTTCGAAGATATCGAGTGTAAGATTATGCATCCGAGACTCGACACTATCTACTCGATATGTCGAGTCGTGTCGGATACATATCGAGTAGATAGTGTCGAGTGTTGGATGATGCATCCGACACTTGATATCTTCGAAAATAGTCTGATATCGAGTGTCGGTTGTGAATCCGATACAACTCGACATGTAAGTATCGAGTGTCGAGTGGCTGGTGTCGAGTGTCAGATGATTCATCCGACACTCGATTTCTTTGAAAATTATTTGATATCGAGTGTCGGTTATGAATTTGACACGACTCGACATGTACACAATTCAGTAGCTAATCTTTAACTTTGAAAACTTGCTATAATTCGTACACTCAACCAATTTAAGTGAGACTATCTAGAAATGAAAGATTCAAGTGTCTAGATTCAAAATAAAATGTAATATTTCTAAAATAAGTCTCAAGGCAATAGAGTTTTTATGAAAAATCCAAACCTGTCACTAAACCAGTGAAATTTTCAGGATTTCAAGCTCAAATTAGAAAATCACCAAAAAATGTAGAAAAATGATTTTCAGGTGATTCAACTTGAAAATGAAAGTTTATGAAGTCTATTATAAGGTAAAAATATAATTTTATAGAATTAACATCTAGTGAATATAGTTTTGCAAAAACATATTGCAAATCCTGAATGACTATCAAAATGTTAGTTTGTATCATTTATATTCAATAATTCACCAAAATTTCATTTCAAATCCAAATTTAGTGAAACTAGTACTAAATTAAAACTTGACATATCTACTTTCAAAACAAAAATGGGATTTCTTAAAACTAGTATCAAAAGATACAGATTTGCAAAAATGTTCAGGTCTTTTGGATGAACAGCACCATTTCCTGATTTCAACCTCCAATTTCAAAAATTCACCAAAATATCGTTTGAAATCCAAATTTAGTGTAACTAGTGCTAAATTAAAGCTTAACATGGCTACTTTTCAAAACAAAAATGGGATTTCCTAAAACTAGTCTCACAAGATACAGATTTGCAAAAATGTTCAGGTCTGTCAAATGAATAGCACCATTTCCTGATTTCAACCTTCAATTTAAAAAATTCACTAAAATATCGTTTTAAATCCAAATTTAGTGAAACTGCTAAATTAAAGCTTGGCATGTCTACTTTTCAAAACAAAAATGGGGTTTCTCAAAACTAGTCTCACAAGATACAGATTTGCAAAAATGTTTAGGTTTGTCGGATGAACAGTACCACTTCTAGATTTCAACCTCCAACTTCAAAAATTCCCCAAAATTTCATTTTAAATCCGAATTCAATGAAATCAGTGGCTATTTAAAGCTTCATATGTCTATTTTCATAAACAAAAGAAAAATTATATAAATCACAATCCAAAAAAAATGCAGCAGCTCAAAAACATAGAACAGTCACATGAACTACAACTTCCATCAAGAATAACATCTCCTTCACTTCATAAGCACATAAGCACATAATTTCACAAATAATTGATGCGTTCGAAACTAGCAAGTATACTAGTCGCACAAGTAATAAAGTAATAAGTAGATATTGTTCCCACGAGGATTGATTCTAACTGAATTTGTTATTTTTCAGGAATAATAAACTAAACAGGGGGGGTTTTGTTGATTGATTAACTAAACTTAATACGAAAGCAAAATGAAGAATAACACAAAGCAAAGTTAAATGGAGTGAAAAATCATTGAGAAACACTTGGTTAAGAGTTCATTCTCTACCACAAGATATAAATTTGTGAATTAACCTAGAATTGTAATCCAATTACAACATTGAAGTTATCAACCGTAGATAACAACAAGCTCTGTTATCCCAATCTTTCCTTACTTTGTTGTTAAATAAAACAAGCTCTTTATTTAATCTCTATCCATTAAACAACCGAGAACCAGCTCTCTGAGTTTAATTCAATGGAAGCATTACGATGAGAAAGATAGGTTGATCTAAGCAATAATCACACAAGTTCGGATTATTTAACCTAGGTTGTATTTTCCAATTGCAATCTCTGATCACACTTTTGCTACTAATGATTGGAAATTCATGACAATTACGGATCAAGATTTCTAATCTAGCAATAGACAACAACAGATTATATTCAGTTGGCCATTCCAAATACAATCAGTAAGCAATCATAAGCATTTAGATATGGGAGAATACAAGCAACTTCAATTAGAGAATTGGATAACAATTTCTTACACAATCAACTCACAAAATTCATATCAATGGCTTTGAAATCACCCTCAACCAATTCAGATTTAGTTACACATATTCAATCAGAATAACAAATACAATCAGAGAAATTCTAGAATTGAAAAGGAAAGAAAGAACTTAGCAAATTCTTTGAAAATCTTCTTTGTAGATGAATCTTCTTGGAATCATAGTTCCTCCTCTTTCAAAATCTTCTTTCTTCTTCAAGAACTCCAAGGGATGAGAGAAATCCAGAAATGCAGCCTCCTCCCATGTTTTCCCCCCTTCAAGTTATGAAAATAAAACCCTAAAATGTGTTTAAATACTCTGCTACAGTAACCTGCTACAGTGTCCCGTATTATACATGTTACAGTTATTTGTGGAATTACATTTATATACTTCTCACACTGTTTTGATTACAACTTTTGGTACACTGAATGGATTTATAAACCGTAAATTTCTCCAGAAAATAGACTTCGAGAGCTTTCCAACGGTATATAATATGTCGTCGGGTTCATTGTATCTCAATACAATTAAATCCGAGAAGATCACTGACTAGCAGAGGTGAAAATGAAGGGTTTTACTCATTTTTTGTGCAAGTTGCTCCAAAACTCCTACAAACATCAAAACCACACAAAAACAGAAAAATACCAAGAATATAGCAACGAAACATGGACGAATTGATATGAAAATGATATATAATTAGACACCTATCAAATTCCCCCACACTTAAACTTTGCTAGTCCTCGAGCAAGTACAACGATATGAAACAAAACAAAACCGAAACAGAATCAAAGAAAAATTAAAACACACAAATGCTTCAACTTGCAAATAGGCCTCAAAGATTGTACTTAATTATAACCCAAGGAATACTTCAAAATAATGCCCTTGATCAAGAATTTTATCTCAAAAATTAGTTTCGCTTCACTTCAATTCCTCAAGTGTGTGTGTGTAGAGCCCTTCTCACCTAATCACTTGTAACCCGGATGAGTTTATGCATAAAAATGAATCATATTTAATATTGAAGATGTGTGTATAAATGAACTCCATAGGCCTGCTTTTCAAGTCACTCTTCACTAATGTAGACATGCACAACACCAAGGATCAAGTAGGACTTTATTAAGCTTGTAACGTTTGGCTTGGGTGAAGGTATGATCAGGGATAATAATTTGGCTCAAATCACCCACAAACATATAAATCATTCAAGACTATGTAGAGCTCAACCCTATAACACAACTTCATTTCAATTCACCAGGTTACTCCCCCAAACTTATTTAGAACACTCAATCTTTTTTTTTTTTTTGCAGAAAACAAATGAAAACTACACCCCCACACTTTGTTGTTTCATTCTTTTTAAGAACACTTAAGGGTATAGATCTCTTATTCTTCTTCTTTTGTTCTCTTCTTTTTTTCTTTTTTTCTTTTTTTTTATTACACTTCCCCTCTCCCACACTTAAACAACACATTGTCCTCAATGTGTAAGTACGTGGACGATAAGTATAGATTGGCTTTTTTTTTTTTTTACAACACAATAGGACTCACTTGCATTGCTCACGACACATCCCAACCTCCTCTAACTTCCCAAAACCAGAACATAGCTCAGAATTTAATTGTGAATGATCTACATGCTCGTAGGTAAGGGATAAACTGTTTGGAACAACTTCATTTGAGGTTAGGAAATCTTTTAGTGAGTTAACAAAGAAAAGGCTTACAGAGGCTCAAAGGGGTAACTAGGGATCAATTTCAGTCAAGGTTGGCTATTAAGGCTCAAACGGTCCACAGATGGCCTAAATCATTTCCCCAATGTTGCACAGCCTAGGATTTCGCCTTGAGTGACCATCAAACAAGTTCTAGAATTCATTGAAATCTGAAGAAACATTTAAATTACATAAACTTTCTCTAAGTGAACAAATAACTCAAGTGATAATAGCTCAGTGCTCAATGTTGCACGAGGAATCAAAAGCAAAGCGAAAACCAATAAACATTTCAAGCACACAGATCCATGCATCATTTATTATTTTCCAAGAGTTATTCTTAATTCAATCATTATCTTATCATCGACCCACAAAATGCAAGAAAGAGGTACGTGGCGTTGTTACACCTGAGTCAAGATTGTATATTTCAACAATCCTTAGGACCAGTAGCCCGCAGACTTAAAGTTTCCAGCCTATATACCTTTATTATGAAGAATAAAACAAGAAACAAGACATTTCAAACAACATAAAATAAACAAACTACAGATTTATTTAGAGAGAATGCGTTTCAAGTGTTAAGGAAACCCCATATTCTGCCATTCTCAGGTTTTCCACAATGTTTTTTTTCCGAATCGAAACTAATATAGACAAAAACACACAACAACTCTAAATTACACAAAACTAAACTTACTCATAAAATAACAAAGTCCAACAAGCCAGCAAACAAAAACAAGTCAGTTAGAATGGCTCTAAAAAGTTTAGAAGTTAGCCTCCTTATTCAGCCATTATGGATTGAAGAGATCCAGAATGCGTTCAAGAGAACTTGAACTTTTTAAGCCACCACTCTAAAAACCGAGATTAGAAAATATTACCTGGGACGAAAGAAATAACCTGAAAAAAAACTCAACCACATAAACACAATAAAGAGAAAGCAAACGAAATTAGCAAACCAGCAGATAGAGATTACATATGGAGCGTTAAATCCAGTTTACGCCTCTTATTGCCTTCTCCAAACCAATCTATCCGAGCCATTGTTGAATCAGGCGAATGGACGAATTCTTGTAATTTGTCAATTAACTCCCCTGCAGTTGAAGCTGTAACCAGGTTTTGCCTCGCTGACTGTGAGATGAAGTTTTTTTCTACTGCTTGATCAAGAAAAGACAACAAACCATCAAAAAAATTATTGACATTTACAAACCAATGGGTTTCCGATGGATGTTTAGCTGTGCCCAAGAGGTGATTTGAAATATCTCCTCTAATGTACCATACCACCGGCAAGCTAAAAAATGCATCCGGACTAACAACATTTGTGGGCAATACGCTCATACATGTTAGAGACCTGTAACTCTTCCCCCATGGTGTTGCCTACGATATCTCGTACAGCTCATGGTTTAGGGATAATGCCGAGAACTTTGCTCCCTCCCAGGGATACAGCTGTCGACACACATCCCATTAACCTAAGACTACCCCCTCCATAAATCAAATGAATACCCCTCGCAGCTAATGTCCTACCAAGATCAAGAGCTGCTGTTGTAAAATCTCAATCTTTACCAAATTGCGATCCACAAAATACGCATATATTTTGGAATCGCCGAATTGGTGTTTTTCTCCATTTCTAAAAGTGCTCTAAACTTTTGCAAGACACTGATGTACGTTAGGTATTATGCGATTCAAGTGAAGATAGGTTGTAGAATGACCTTTGAAAAATATACAGAATGGATATTACACACGTAAAAACTCTCAAATTTGACACATGGGGACATTTCGGTGGGGGTTATTTCGATGCAGATTTATCGCCCCAAGATTTGAAAAAATTAGATATGCTTTCGGCGAGGTTTGACAAAACCTACACCCTTGTCTCCCACATGAAACATGAAAAATGGAGATATACTTTCGGCGGGGTTTGACAAAACCGCCACACTTATCTCCCATGTGAAGCATGAAAAGTAAAGAAATACTTTCGGCGGAGGTGGACAAAACCTCCACACTTGTCTCCCACGTGTGCT
Source organism: Boswellia sacra (assembly GCA_013180625.2). Taxonomy (NCBI): domain Eukaryota; kingdom Viridiplantae; phylum Streptophyta; class Magnoliopsida; order Sapindales; family Burseraceae; genus Boswellia; species Boswellia sacra. The sequence continues at coordinate 18,250 of SNVD02003924.1, forward strand.
TTCTGACCTGGGGTAGTCATATGGTTTGTCAAAAAGAAAACTTAAAATTTGAAACAAACAAAATCAACAAACAACAAAAACACAAAGACAACATTGATAATCAGATCAAACTAAACAAGAAAGAAATAAAATTCGACAACAGCAACACACATTCAAATATATAAGTAGTTGTGATTGTGGCTCACATCTTCCTCTGGTTTTACGTCCAGTAACGGCTGAAACGCCTTCTATGAGTCGGGGATTTACTTCCCATCCAGTTTTCTTATAAACTGACAAACAATGTCGTTTTTAGTTAGATTCCCTAGACTATAACACTGCAATTCATCACGAAATTGTGTCCATAGATTAAGCAATTCACGCTGAACAAGTCCACAAGAATGTGACTCAAGTGTTAATAAAACATTATCCAACGACTCATTACTCAGACCATTCTTAATAAATGAGAGTTTATCTTCTCTATTCCTGGACACAAATCCTAATGAACGACAAGTCTGGTTATAATTCTATCTAGCACATTTATAACATACTTGTAACCTCTTCGCTCTTTGCCTCTTGGCATAGTAGCTTTTCCCTAGACCAAGCATATATTTTGCGAGATTAATGTCAGGTTCACCGGACAATCTCACCTTGGCTTCGATAAGC
>SNVD02003925.1:0-184809 GCA_013180625.2 Boswellia sacra
ATTGAGCACGCCTCGGCGTAAGGCACCCACGACGCGCCACCTGCTCGGCCTCGAACATTCCTCCTAAACATTGAGCACGCCTCGGCGTAAGCCAACCGCAACGCGAGACGCACGTCGGATGGAGAACAAACCGGACCAAAATAAAAACGACGCAAAAGAGGGGTGCAACACGAGGACTTCCCAGGAGGTCACCCATCCTAGTACTGCTCTCGCCCAAGCACGCTTAACTGCGGAGTTCTGATGGGATCCGGTGCATTATTGCTGGTATGGTCGCACCCGTCAGGTGTTGCGCGCTACGTTTACTTAACCACCCGCCTGCTCGGCCTTGGACATTCATCCTAAGCATTGAGCACGCCTCGGCGTAAGGCAACCACTACGCGCCACCTGCTCGGCCTCGAACATTCCTCCTAAACATTGAGCACGCCTCGGCGTAAGCCAACCGCAACGCGAGACGAACGTCGGATGGAGAACAAAACCGGACCAAAATAAAAACGACGCAAAAGAGGGGTGCAACACGAGGACTTCCCAGGAGGTCACCCATCCTAGTACTGCTCTCGCCCAAGCACGCTTAACTGCGGAGTTCGGATGGGATCCGGTGCATTAGTGCTGGTATGGTCGCACCCGTCAAGTGTTGCGCGCTACGTTTACTTAACCACCCGCCTGCTCGTCCTTGGACATTCCTCCTAAGCATTGAGCACGCCTCGGCGTAAGGCAACCACGACGCGCCACCTGCTCGGCCTCGAACATTCCTCCTAAACCTTGAGCACGCCTCGGCGTAAGCCAACCGCAACGCGAGACGCACGTCGGATGGAGAACAAAACCGGACCAAAATAAAAACGACGCAAAAGAGGGGTGCAACACGAGGACTTCCAAGGAGGTCACCCATCCTAGTACTGCTCTCGCCCAAGCACGCTTAACTGCGGAGTTCTGATGGGATCCGGTGCATTAGTGCCGGTTTGGTCGCACCCGTCAAGTGTTGCGCGCTACGTTTACTTAACCACCCGCCTGCTCGGCCTTGGACATTCCTCCTAAGCATTGAGCACGCCTCGGCGTAAGGCAACCACGACGCGCCACCTGGTCGGCCTCGAACATTCCTCCTAAACATTGAGCACGCCTCGGCGTAAGCCAACAGCAACGCGAGACGCACGACGGATGGAGAACAAAACCGGACCAAAATAAAAACGACGCAAAAGAGGGGTGCAACACGAGGACTTCCCAGGAGGTCACCCATCCTAGTACTGCTCCTGTCTCTTATACACATCTAGCACGCTTAACTGCGGAGTTCTGATGGGATCCGGTGCATTAGTGCTGGTATGGTCGCACCCGCCAAGTGTTGCGCGCTACGTTTACTTAACCACCCGCCTGCTCGGCCTTGGACATTCCTCCTAAGCATTGAGCACGCCTCGGCGTAAGGCAACCACGACGCGCCACCTGCTCGGCCTCGAACATTCCTCCTAAACATTGAGCACGCCTCGGCGTAAGCAAACCACAACGCGAGACGCACGTCGGATGGAGAACAAAACCGGACGAAAATAAAAACGACGCAAAAGAGGGGTGCAACACGAGGACTTCCCAGGAGGTCACCCATCCTAGTACTGCTCTCGCCCAAGCACGCTTAACTGCGTAGTTCTGATGGGATCCGGTGCATTAGTGCTGGTATGGTCGCACCCGTCAAGTGTTGCGCGCTACGTTTACTTAACCACCCGCCTGCTCGGCCTTGGACAGTCCTCCTAAGCATGGAGCACGCCTCGGCGTAAGGCAACCACGACGCGCCACCTGCTCGGCCTCGAACATTCCTCCTAAACATTGAGCACGCCTCGTCGTAAGCCAACCGCAACGCGAGACGCACGTCGGATGGAGAACAAAACCGGACCAAAATAAAAACGACGCAAAAGAGGGGTGCAACACGATGACTTCCCAGGAGGTCACCCATCCTAGTACTGCTCTCGCCCAAGCACGCTTAACTGCGGAGTTCTGATGGGATCCGGTGCATTAGTGCTGGTATGGTCTGTCTCTTATACACATCTAGATGTGTATAAGAGACAGACGTTTACTTAACCACCCGCCTGCTCGGCCTTGGACATTCCTCCTAAGCATTGAGCACGCCTCGGCGTAAGGCAACCACGACGCGCCACCTGCTCGGCCTCGAACATTCCTCCGAAACATTGAGCACGCCTCGGCGTAAGCCAACCGCAACGCGAGACGCACGTCGGATGGAGAACAAAACCGGACCAAAATAAAAACGACGCAAAAGAGGGGTGCAACACGAGGACGTCCCAGGAGGTCACCCATCCTAGTACTGCTCTCGCCCAAGCACGCTTAACTGCGGAGTTCTGATGGGATCCGGTGCATTAGTGCTGGTATGGTCGCACCCGTCAAGTGTTGCGCGCTACGTTTACTTAAACACCCGCCTGCTCGGCCTTGGACATTCCTCCTAAGCATTGAGCACGCCTCGGCGTAAGGCAACCACGACGCGCCACCTTCTCGGCCTCGAACATTCCTCCTAAACATTGAGCACGCCTCGGCGTAAGCCAACCGCAACGCGAGACGCACGTCGGATGGAGAACAAAACCAGACCAAAATAAAAACGACGCAAAAGAGGGGTGCAACACGAGGACTTCCCAGGAGGTCACCCATCCTAGTACTGCTCTCGCCCAAGCACGCTTAGCTGCGGAGTTCTGATGGGATCCGGTGCATTAGTGCTGGTATGGTCGCACCCATCAAGTGTTGCGCGCTACGTTTACTTAACCACCCGCCTGCTCGGCCTTGGACATTCCTCCTAAGCATTGAGCACGCCTCGGCGTAAGGCAACCACGACGCGCCACCTGCTCGTCCTCGAACATTCCTCCTAAACATTGAGCACGCCTCGGCGTAAGCCAACCGCAACGCTAGACGCACGTCGGATGGAGAACAAAACCGGACCAAAATAAAAACGACGCAAAAGAGGGGTGCAACACGAGGACTTCCCAGGAGGTCACCCATCCTAGTACCGCTCTCGCCCAAGCACGCTTAACTGCGGAGTTCAGATGGGATCCGGTGCATTAGTGCCGGTATGGTCGCACCCGTCAAGTGTTGCGCGCTACGTTTACTTAACCACCCGCCTGCTCGGCCTTGGACATTCCTCCTAAGCATTGAGCACGCCTCGGTGTAAGGCAACCACGACGCGCCACCTGCTCGGCCTCGAACATTCCTCCTAAACATTGAGCACGCCTCGGCGTAAGCCAACCGCAACGCGAGACGCACGTCGGATGGAGAACAAAACCGGACCAAAATAAAAACGACGCAAAAGAGGGGTGCAACACGAGGACTTACCAGGAGGTCACCCATCCTAGTACCTGTCTCTTTCGCCCAAGCACGCTTAAACTGCGAGTCTGATGGGATCCGGTGCATTTAGTGCTGGTATGGTCGCACCCGTCAAGTGTTTAACCTCCCGCGCGCTAAGTTTACTTTAACCACCGCCTGCTCAGGGACTTGGGACATTCCTCCTAAGCATGAGCACGCATCGGCGGTAAGGCCAACCACGACGCGCCACCTGCTCGGGGCCTCGAAACATTCCTCCTAAACATTGAGCACCGCCTCGGAGTTAAGCCAACCGCAACCGAGACGCACGGCGGATGGAGAACAAAAACCGAAAAAACGGACCAAAATAAAAACCGACGCACAAAAGAGGGATGCAACACGAGGGACTTCCCAGGAGATCAACCCATCCAGTACTGCTCTCGCCCAAGCACGCTTAACTGCGGAGTTTGATGGGATCCCCGTGGCATTAGTGCTGGTATGGTCGCACCCGTCAAGTGTTGCGCGCTACGTTTACTTAACCACCCGCCTGCTCGGCCTTGGACATTCCTCCTAAGCATTGAGCACGCCTCGGCGTAAGCCAACCACGACGCGCCACCTGCTCGGCCTCGAACATTCCTCCTAAACATTGAGCACGCCTCGGCGTAAGCCAACCGCAACGCGAGACGCACGGCGGATGGAGAACAAAAACGGACCAAAATAAAAACGACGCCAAAAGAGGGGTGCAACACGCGTGACTTCCAGGAGGTCACCATCCTAGTACTGGCTCTCGCCAAGCACGCTTAACTGCGGAGTTCTGAGGGGATCCGGTGCCATTAGTTCTCCCAATGATGGTATGGTCGCACGTCAAGTGTTGCGCGCTACGTTTACTTAACCACCCGCCTGCTCGGCCTTGGACATTCCTCCTAAGCATTGAGCACGCCTCGGCGTTAGGCAACCGCGACGCGCCACCTGCTCGGCCTCGAACATTCCTCCTAAACATTGAGCACGCCTCGGCGTAAGACAACCGCAACGCGAGACGCACGTCGGATGGAGAACAAAACCGGACCAAAATAAAAACGACGCAAAAGAGGGGTGCAACACGAGGACTTCCCAGGAGGTCACCCATCCTAGTACTGCTCTCGCCAAAGCACGCTTAACTGCGGAGTTCTGATGGGATCCGGTGCATTAGTGCTGGTATGGTCGCACCCGTCAGTTGTTGCGCGCTACGTTTACTTAACCACCCGCCTGCTCGGCCTTGGACATTCCTCCTAAGCATTGAGCACGCCTCGGCGTAAGGCAACCACGACGCGCCACCTGCTCGGCCTCGAACATCCTCCTAAACATGGAGCACGCCCGGCGTAAAGGCCAAACCGCAACGCGAGACGCAGTTCGGATGGAGAACAAAACCGGACCAAAATAAAAACGACGCAAAAAAGAGGGGTGCAACACGAGGACTTCCCAGGAGGTCACCCATCCTAGTACTGCTCTCGCCCAAGCACGCTTAACTGCGGAGTTCTGAGGGATCCGGTGCATTGCATTAGTGCTGGTATGGTTCGCACCGTCAAGTTGTTGCGCGCTACGTTTACTTAACCACCGCGTCGCCTTGGACATTCCTCCTAAGCATTGAGCACGCCTCGGCGTAAGGCAACCACGACGCGCCACTTGCTCGGCCTCGAACATTCCTCCTAAACATTGAGCACGCCTCGGCGTAAGCCAACCGCAACGCGAGACGCAAGTCGGATGGAGAACAAAACCGGACCAAAATAAAAACGACGCAAAAGAGGGGTGCAACACGAGGACTTCCCAGGAGGTCACCCATCCTAGTACTGCTCGCGCCCAAGCACGCTTAACTGCGGAGTTCTGATGGGATCCGGTGCATTAGTGCTGGTATGGTCGCACAGTCAAGTGTTTGCTGCGCTAGTTTACCTTAACCACCCGCCTGCTCGGCCTGGACATCCTACTAAGCATGAGGCACGCCTCGGCGTAAGGGCAACCACGACGCGCCACTGCTCGGCCCTCGAACATTCCTCTAAACATTGAGCACGCCTCGGCGTAAGCCAACCGCAAGCGAGACGCACGTCGGATGGAGAACAAAACCGGACCAAAATAAAAACGACGCAAAAGAGGGGTGCAACACGAGGATTCCCAGGAGGTCACCCATCCTAGTATTGCTCTCGCCCAAGCACGCTAACTGCGGAGAGTTCTGATGGGATCCGGTGCATTAGTGGTGGTATGCGTCGCACCCGCAAGTGTGCGCGCTACGTTTTACTTAACAACCGCCTGCTCGGGCCTGGCCATTTCCTACTAAAGCATGAGCACGCCTCGGCGTAATGCAACCACGACGCGCCACCTGCTCGGCCTCGAACATTCCTCCTAAACATTGAGCACGCCTCGGCGTAAGCCAACCGCAACGCGAGACGCACGTCGGATGGAGAACAAACCGGACCAAAATAAAAACGACGCAAAAGAGGGGTGCAACACGAGGACTTCCCAGGAGGTCACCCATCCTAGCACTGCTCTCGCCCAAGCACGCTTAACTGCGGAGTTCTGATGGGATCCGGTGCATTAGTGCTGGTATGGTCGCACCCGTCAAGTGTAGCGCGCTACGTTTACTAAACCACCCGCCTGCTCGGCCTTGGACATTCCTCCTAAGCATTGAGCACGCCTCGGCGTAAGGCAACCACGACGCGCCACCTGCTCTGCCTCGAACATTCCTCCTAAACATTGAGCACGCCTCGGCGTAAGCCAACCGCAACGCGAGACGCACGTCGGATGGTGAACAAAACCGGACCAAATTAAAAACGACGCAAAAGAGGGGTGCAACACGAGGACTTCCCAGGAGGTCACCCATCCTAGTACTGCTCTCGCCCAAGCACGCTTAACTGCGGAGTTCTGAGGGGATCCGGTGCATTAGTGCTGGTATGGTCGCACCCGTCAAGTGTTGCGCGCTACGTTTACTTAACCACCCGCCTGCTCGGCCTTGGACATTCCTCCTAAGCATTGAGCACGCCTCGGCGTAAGGCAACCACGACGCGCCACCTGCTCGGCCGCGAACATTCCTCCTAAACATTGAGCACGCCTCGGCGTAAGCCAACCGCAACGCGAGACGCACGTCGGATGGAGAACAAAACCGGACCAAAATAAAAACGACGCACAAGAGGGGTGCAACACGAGGACTTCCCAGGAGGTCACCCATCCTAGTACTGCTCTCGCCCAAGCGCGCTTAACTGCGGAGGTCTGATGGGATCCGGTGCATTAGTGCTGGTATGGTCGCACCCGTCAAGTGTTGCGCGCAACGTTTACTAAACCACCCGCCTGCTCGGCCTTGGACATTCCTCCTAAGCATTGAGCACGCCTCGGCGTAAGGCAACCACGACGCGCCACCTGCTCGGCCTCGAACATTCCTCCTAAACATTGAGCACGCCTCGGCGTAAGCCAACCGCAACGCGAGACGCACGTCGGAGGGAGAACAAAACCGGACCAAAATAAAAACGACGCAAAAGAGGGGTGCAACACGAGGACTTCCCAGGAGGCTGTCTCTTATACACATCTAGATGTGTATAAGAGACAGACGCTTAACTGCGGAGTTCTGATGGGATCCGGTGCATTAGTGCTGGTATGGTCGCACCCGTCAAGTGTTGCGCGCTACGTTTACTTAACCACCAGCCTGCTCGGCCTTGGACATTCCTCCTAAGCATTGAGCACGCCTCGGCGTAAGGCAACCACGACGCGGCACCTGCTCGGCCTCCTCGGCGTAAGCCAACTGCAACGCGAGACGCACGTCGGATGGAGAACAAAACCGGACGAAAATAAAAACGACGCAAAAGAGGGGTGCAACACGAGGACTTCCCAGGAGGTCACCCATCCTAGTACTGCTCTCGCCCAAGCACGCTTAACTGCGGAGTTCTGATGGGATCCGGTGCATTAGTGCTGGTATGGTCGCACCCGTCAAGTGTTGCGCGCTACGTTTACTTAACCACCCGCCTGCTCGGGCCTTGGACATTCCTCCTAAGCATTGAGCACGCCTCGGGCGTAAGGCAACCACGACGCGCCACCTGCTCGGCCTCGAACATTTCCTCCTAAACATTGAGCACGCCTCGGCGTAAGCCAACCGCAACGCGAGACGCACGTCGGATGGAGAACAAAACCGGACGAAAATAAAAACGACGCAAAAGAGGGGTGCAACACGAGGACTTCCCAGGAGGTCACCCATCCTAGTACTGCTCTCGCCCAAGCACGCTTAACTGCGGAGTTCTGATGGGATCCGGTGCATTAGTGCTGGTATGGTCGCACCCGTCAAGTGTTGCGCGCTACGTTTACTTAACCACCCGCCTGCTCGGCCTTGGACATTCCTCCTAAGCATTGAGCACGCCTCGGCGTAAGGCAACCACGACGCGCCACCTGCTCGGCCTCGAACATTCCTCCTAAACATTGAGCACGCCTCGGCGTAAGCCAACCGCAACGCGAGACGCACGTCGGATGGAGAACAAAACCGGACCAAAATAAAAACGACGCAAAAGAGGGGTGCAACACGAGGACTTCCCAGGAGGTCACCCATCCTAGTACTGCTCTCGCCCAAGCACGCTTAACTGCGGAGTTCTGATGGGATCCGGTGCATTAGTGCTGGTATGGTCGCACCCGTCAAGTGTTGCGCGCTACGTTTACTTAACCACCCGCCTGCTCGGCCTTGGACATTCCTCCTAAGCATTGAGCACGCCTCGGCGTAAGGCAACCACGACGCGCCACCTGCTCGGCCTCGAACATTCCTCCTAAACATTGAGCACGCCTCGGCGTAAGCCAACCGCAACGCGAGACGCACGTCGGATGGAGAACAAAACCGGACCAAAATAAAAACGACGCAAAAGAGGGGTGCAACACGAGGACTTCCCAGGAGGTCACCCATCCTAGTACTGCTCTCGCCCAAGCACGCTTAACTGCGGAGTTCTGATGGGATCCGGTGCATTAGTGCTGGTATGGTCGCACCCGTCAAGTGTTGCGCGCTACGTTTACTTAACCACCCGCCTGCTCGGCCTTGGACATTCCTCCTAAGCATTGAGCACGCCTCGGCGTAAGGCAACCACGACGCGCCACCTGCTCGGCCTCGAACATTCCTCCTAAACATTGAGCACGCCTCGGCGTAAGCCAACCGCAACGCGAGACGCACGTCGGATGGAGAACAAAACCGGACCAAAATAAAAAGAAGGTCGCGCTTGCTAAAAAAACGAAGCAAAAGGGGGGTGCAGGACGGGGACTTCCCGGGAGGTCACCCATCCTAGTACTGATCTCGCCCAAAAACGCTTTACTATGAAGTTCTGATGGGACTTGAATATTCTGCTACATGTTGAGCATGCCTCAGCATATGGCAACAACCATGCGAGACGCACATAGAGTGGAGGAGAATGAACCGAACGAAAATGAAAATAATGCAAAAAGGGAGGTGCAGCACGCGGACTTCCTAGGAGGACACCCATCCTAATACTGCTTTTACCCAAGCACACTTAATTGTATGGTTCTAATGAGATCCAGTGCATTGGTGCTAGTATTTGCATGCTACATTTACTTAACCACAGATTTAGACTTTATGGAATTAATAGGTGAAGGACGAGGCGAGTCAGTTGATATCTGTAATCGTCTGGTTAAGGAAGAATGTTCACGAGCAGACTTTCTGGAAGTGAGGAAGACAGCTTATACTTAACTAGGGGCTTTCCCACGCTGATTCCCCAATATCTAGGTCTTACATCTATTGCTTCTGACCTCCTTTGTCCTGACTCTTCCTTGAAAATGGCTATGAAATCAATGGTGGAGTGTTTCAACGTCTTGACGTTTTGGGTTGAGGGTTTTGTTGAGTGAAATGCTAATTATTAGAGTTTATAAGTGTTATTTTTCCTGTTAGAGGCAATGGCATTAAGGAAATTTAGCCAATAGGCTATTTCGTAAAGGCCGCCAAAATGGGGATTAGCTCGTGAATTTTCCATTTAGCAACCTAAGCTGAGGGCTAAGGACAGGGCTATCGTCTTTCTACGTTAAATATTTATTAAATACTAATAAACTTAAGTAATATAAGGTGACAGCTATTCATTTTTAGTGTGAAAATAGTGATGAAGTTAGGAAAATCTGGTTGAAAAACTAGATTGTTTCGTGGCTCGAACCCTTGTCCAAAAGAAGAAAGCTAGGAAGTTTACCATCAAGCTAATGTTACCGTTTCCCAATTTAGGTTAAAATTGTCGTTTATTTTTTTGCAGTTGCTGAAAAAAAGATATTCTTTTCCAAAAAATTTTAATTCTTAAATAATATTTGGATACAATGTTGTAGAATTTTCGTATTGAAATAAAATTTAAGTGATTTTTATTTGGTAAAAATAGCTTCAAAAGTGTTATAAATTGAAAAATTGCTCCAAAATATTAGAAAAAGGCGATAAAATGGATCAAAAATTGGCCCCAAGCTCCTCTGGAACTTGCCCACGCTATTCTCCTCGAAAAGTTATGCAGTTTAAAAAAAAATTTTGCCTGAATCGGACCTTCAAGCATAAAGTTATCGTGTTTCAAAGTTCTTGGCTCTACCGAAAAAATTGCGTGCGCCTTAATGTTATTTTTATCCGAAACTTACCATTCTAGATATGTATGTCTAATCAACTAAAAAATTAAGCATACTCTCCTTTCACCATATGTTCATCTCTCGATTAAATTTTTTTTTTTAATTTCACATTTGATCACACATTTTGGTTGGTTTCCCTCCATTGCTCGTAAAGGATAAAAAGAAATATAAGTAATAATAATAATATTAATAATAAACGGTCTAGACAACTCTTGGTGTGCCAGGATTTAGGCACCCCTTTATATGGAAGTCGGGCCAGTCCGGTTTCGATGATGCTTTTTCATGCTAAATTCAAACTTATTGTTGTTGCTCAATTGTTAAGCTAGGGTCTTCACGTTTTGCTTGACATAACTCGCATCCCAACTATGAAATATCATATTGGAGTACTTAAAAAGGCGAGTCTTACTTAAAAAAAAAAAAAAAAAAAAAAAAACTTTTACTCACCATCATTAAGCCAGGGTCTCCACATATCATTCCTTTTCTAGAAACATGTTCACAAAATCAAGCTTATTGGAAAACGAAATACTTTGAACCCCCAAAGAAACTTTTAGAATTGGTAAAACGTCCCACTGAATTTTAAACTACATTAATCCCCAAAACTTAACAGAATAACAACCGAAACGTAGTGGTGTCATTAGAAAACTTTACAACATACTTGCTAAAATACTATAACCAGCTAACTCATTTGTAAACATATAATTTACTATCGTGTCGATAATATACATTTTCATAAAACCAGTTGATAAACAAACGTATAGAATTAGTTTCTATTAAAATTGTGCTATATCGATTTGACAATCATGCGTTAATATACTAGTTGATTCTAAAATTTATGAGTGTTACATTATATAACTCACATGTTACATATTTTCTTTAAAGCATGTTAAGTATTTGTATTAGAATTCTTAATTTCATTAGGATTCCTAATTGTATTAGAAAATTATTCTTTATTCACTTTGAGGTATGAAATCTTTGATATTTTATAATTAAATGGAAAGCTCTAATTACACATAGTATAATACGTACTATATAAAATGTGTTCTAATAAATCTTCTATTTTATATAAAAAAGGTAAAGGTATAAATTACATTATAACATATGTTCTAATGGCATATCCTCAACAGTTTAAGCATAATACCATTAACTTAAATCTAAAAAGGATAATAAAGATATGTCAATTCAATCCGAAAAAGTATTATATATGTAACTTATATTAATGGACTAATCATTTTGATCAAAATAGAATAATTTAGATCATTCTGAATATTGGTCAATACACCGATTATTGAGTGCTTATAGATCCATATGAACGAAAACATACATTATTACAAGACCACATTGCTGATTTTTATATCATCTTTCATATACATTGAAAAATTCGTTGTGAATACATAATTATAGCGTTTTCTAAATGTTGTGAAAAAGATTTCTTTTAGCAAGTTGGCAACATTGTGGTGGTGGCAGCTTGTGAGGTCTGTTAAACTAAACTTTGTCAACTTAAACTGTTGATGTCTTTATAGCTGTGCTTTGATGTACTTGTAACAAAATAATAATAATATTAGTTAGTATCTTATTTGAATGGATGCACACTCACTACTTCAGTTATTGAGATTACTTATTAATTGGTTCAAATATAGGTAATTGTTACTTGTTCAATTATCAAGCCATTGTATCATTATTGCCAATTTAAAGGTTGAGATATTTTCCGGCCATGTGTATGAGGTATCACTACCCTCAATTTATTCACTCGGAAGTCAATAGATCCTTCAGACCGAGGAGTAGTCTACGTGATGGAAGAATGATGAGCACCTAATTTAAGACTAGGGTTTGTTTATTCAGTTTCTTCGAATAGAGCTTATAGAAGTATATTCTTTTGGATAGAGCTTCTAAAAGTAGAGCTTTTATTAAAAAGTTTATGGATTGTTTGATGAGATAAATATAAAAGTATTTATTATAATTAAATTACTAAAATAGAATTTTGTTATAAGGAAAGAATAAAGTAAAATATTTAAAATTAAATAAGGATATCTTTGATATTTCAAAATTTTAAAAAAACTCAAGAAGAGTTTTTTCGAAAAGCCTCAATTTTGAGCTTTTCCTAGTAGATGTAAAACGACTTTTTTAATCATCCATAAGTTCTTCTTAAGTAGCAACCAAACGACACAAAAAAAATTTTAAGAGAGCTTTTGGCATTAAAAAAGCTCTTTTGACCAGTAGAAAAGCCTAAACAAACGCGCTGTCAGACCATCAATCTTCTGAGTATTGTCAATGCTTGGAGAATGCCCATCACACTTCTTATGTGAACCCTTTTTAGTACTTGAAGATACAAACCGAATGACACATAGAATTTGATGTAGATAAACTAGTTGTGTGACACCCCAAATTTTAAGTAAGTTTGACTTACATGTATATTGTAAAAATATGTATTATTAACATAATGAGGTATGTATGTATATATATGGAGAGGGATGAAATTAGATGAGAGATGGAAGGGTGTGAGTGAAAAGCTAAGAAAGTGTGGGAGTTTAAGTGAAATGCTTGTGTGATGTATATCTATAAAGCATGAGACAAGTCTAGAAAATTCATTTTTCTTCCCCCTTTCTCTTTGAACGTCCAGCAGCCTCTCTCCCTCTTTTTCCCTCAATTTTTTCATGGAATCAAGAAGAGAGGAAGGAAACAAGAGGCCAAGATGTAAGAATTCACTTCTCTCTCTCTAATTCTAGCCATAACCATGCAATTGAGTGATGGTTTATTGTTTTTTGTGATATTTCATGTCAGACATATTCTGTAAATGGCTAGAAAAACATGAATTAGAGTGAATTATGGAAGAATTTAAAGATTTGATGATGCTAGGAAGCTAGAAGTAAAGCATGAGTATGAATCCTGCAGAGTTGTTTTTCTAAACAGTGCCAAGTCCGAAAATTCCTATAAATTCCATGGTTGTTTGCTGACTCTGAAATTTTTATATGATAAACTAAACATGTCAAGGAGTTTATAGAATTTTGAAACACTCAAAAATTCGTAGTGTGTGAATTGTAATGAATTTTTGAAATTCTAGTTCGAAATTGAGAATTCCCCTGTTTTAAAACAGGGCAGGGGGAATGAACTCGATTTGAGAGGGCAAATCTTTGTTAAATTTTGTGATTTTTAACACACAAACCCTTGGGTATGTTTTCTGTTAGACTGTAAATTTTCATGGTTTTTGAAGTTGTGTATGAATTGTTATGATTTTTCAAATCTGGACTTAAAGAACTTTGAATGTTAAGTTCCAGAACTGAGTATGTGAAATAAATTCCGTCTGACTGCCTTAAACTCCTTAGAAAATCTGGATTTTTGGTGGAATGACTCTTATATGTGTCTAGTTTTATACTGGAAAGTTTGGTAGAGATTGGATTATTGTAGAATTTTATAAAATTCTTCAAAGTTTCACTGTTTAGTGGAGAGGTCTGCAAACAGATTTGCTATGTGAATGAAATTAAGAATTTTCAAGGGGTATATGACCTTATTTTGACTCAATAAAATTCATGGACTATAATATGTATGTCTATTTGAGTTCCATGAAGTTTGGTGATGATTGGAAATGAATAACTCCTTATTATAATAATCCAACCAATATGTATGTGTTATAGAGTTTAATAAATGATGTTATTGGTTGGTTGAATTGTTGTTAACCTATAAAGGATTTAATGACTTCTAAATGGACACTAATAAGTGTGTCATGACTATGGCAATGGTTACCAGAGAGAAAGGAGAAGAAGAAGAGATGGACTTTAAATAACTGCTTATCAAGAAACATATGCGAGCAAAATTAAAAGGCGAGGCTAACCAGGTAAGTAGCTAGACCCTTATGAGGACACAACATATATTAACTTTTAATGAAATGTGTTTAATGATTGTGTTCGTGAATATATGTGAAATGTGTTGATGGAATGTGTATGGGGCCATGAATACATGGACCTTGATATAGGAAATGATTTGATTGGGGTTTATAGTGATTTATGAAATGTGTGATTTCACACACTTTGATGTGTATGTGATTGACATGTTGGTGTAACTTCTATGTGTGTGAGATATAGAAATGTGACTGTGCCCTCATATATGTGAATTTGTTGTGATATGGCTTGAATAATATTGCCAATGAAACGATATGTGTATATGAAGAATGAAATACATGCCAAACATTCGAGGATACTATTTCCTCATGTGAGATGGCATGACAAATGAATGTCTGAAAAACCATGTGTATTAGAGTGCCATGAATGTGTACGAGTGGAAATTGAATGAGATTAGTTATATATGGACATAGTTATGCAACGATGTGATTGAAATACATCGAAGAGTAATGGAAGGGTTGGCACTAATAAGTGAGTGAAAGCTTAATATAGAGCTTCACTTATGTGACTGAAATGTGGAATGTGATATGTGAGTGAAAGCTTAATATAGAGCTTCACTTATGTGACTGAATGTGAAAACTGATATGTGAGTGGCATGCCACAACTTAGGATATTTGTCTCTCATAGCTTGAGGGGAGGTCTGGACCATGTGTTTCTCTATACGAGATTCGGTAGCATGGGCCCTGTATCACCCGGATCGTCAGACTAGCCTTGAGCTATTTCAAGTGTAGACATTTGAATGTATTTGTACTATTCTGTATCCCCATGGCTTGAGGGGAGGTCTGGACCATGTGTTTCTCTAGATGAGATTCGGTAGCATGGGTCCGGTATCACCCGGATTGTCAGACTAGCCTTGAGCTATTTTATGGGTAGGCCTTTGAATGTATCTGTACTGTTCTGTATCCCCATGGCTTGAGGGAGGTCTGGACCATGTGTTTCTCTAGACGAGACTCGGTAGCATGGGCCCGGTATCACCCAGATTGTCAGACTAGCCTTGAGCTTATTCATGGGTAGGCCTACATATGGGAACTGACTGTGAAACGAAAAGTCCTACCTTGATTAGAGAGCACTGTTCCTAAGTGTCTGTGACTGTACTGTGGAAGCTTCCGAAATTATGTGAAATAGATATCCAGATGAACAATGTAGCAAACTTATGGAAACTCATGTGTGAATGATTTATATGTTTATGTGAGCACATGAGGATGTGATAGACTTGTGGAAAGTTTATGTGTAAATGAGATGTGTATGTAAATGGGTGTATGTGATAAGCTTTGACATGAAAAAGTCATGCTTGATTACCCATAGACAGGTATTTATGGAATTAGGAATGTGATGGATAAGAGCGTAATTGGTCTAGGAAATGACCAATGATACAGGGTTGGCGCAGGAGCATAATTAAATGGTGCAAGGGTGCATCTTTAACGAATCTAAAGAGATATAGGCAGAGAATTGGCATCGCTGCGCCATATCTTTCACGCTGAAGCGCTACTTGCATTGACTCAAGTAAGAGAGAATAGAGAGTTGGCGCATGCGTGCCCTCCCTTGGCACAGGAGCGCGAAACTGGAATTTGTAACGGACCGTGCCAGTTTTCTCGCATAGGGGCGCGTTTCTTGAACACTGAAATCAATGTTATGATTTTCTTAGTAAAGCACTGTTGGCTTGTATACTAAGAAATAAACAGTAATCAGTGATTATGGAATAAGTATTGAATAGTAGTCATATTCTGAAATGGTTATCGCCATTTATTGTTTTATTTTGAGTGTTACGCTAGTTTTATAATTCTAGCTGCTTACTGAGTTTCATACTCACTAGTCTGTTGTGTACCTCAGGTATTCGATCAGTAAAAGATTAAGGAAGGATTTCGGCATAACAACGATTGTGTTCCCTTGGCAAGCCCTTATTCGCTGCAATATTACTCTGTTGGATACGGGGTGTGACAAGTTGTATTCCCGAATCTAGAACCTATGACAATTGGGTGAAAGTTCTAGATCTCCAATTGGCAAAACTAGGATGCAACCACCTGGACACAATGGACACTCAGAAACAAAAAACATATATGTAAAGGCTAATTCAACCAAGGAAGCGTTCTGAACCTATTTTCCAGCTATGGTGTTGAGCAAGCCTTAAAGCTTAAGAAATGGAGAATGTTAAATCCTATTTCACCTTAAAAGTTAATTGAGTGCTAACTTAAACATTGGAAGGTTAATTCTAGTGAAATACTTAGGTCTCATTTTCTCTCTTCTAGCTTGTTATTGGTGACTTGGAGTTCAATCTCAAGTTGGGAAGAAGCAGCTATTAGCTAGACTGTCACGCCCTAACATCTCTTATTTAGAGATGTTATAGGTGATTGAATAAGAATTTATAAAAATTACGTCATCCATATCTCATAATTTTTTTTAATATATCACAAGAACTCATTACAACTTATGACTATTTGTTCAAAATTAATTTTACATACACTGGGGACTAAAATCAATACATCAATTAATAGTCACCTAACGAAATCTCCCATTACATATCAAGACAGTCCGATACAAAATCATTATAAGCATGCAGACTCCAAACTCCCTAAGAAAGCTCTGGAACATCTCTAGGATGAGCATCCTTCTGTGTACCTGTGGAGGGAGGGGATGAGCATAAAGCCCAGTAGGAAAGTTCTAACATTATACGAAATTATTCACATTCCACAAATATCCAATCACAGGATTAGACATCCAATAATAATATATCAAACTATTATGTTCGTTCGCATATGAAATCTCTGTTCGTATTCCCCTTGAATCCATATATAGAACGACCCATCCAAGGTCTAACACATCATATCGAAATATTCACGTTCCCCTTGGGTTCGTATATAGAACGGTCCACCCAAGGTCCAATACCTCATATCATTATATTCGTGTTCCCCTTGGGTCCGTGTACAGAACGGTCCGCCCAAGGTCCAACACCTCATATCATTATACTCGTGTTCCCCTTAGGTCCGTATACAGAACGGTCCGCCCAAGGTCCAACACCTCATATCATTATATTCGTGTTCCCCTTGGGTCCGTGTACAGAACGGTTCGCCCAAGGTCCAACACCTCATATCATTATACTCATGTTCCCCTTAGGTCCGTATACAGAACGGTCCGCCCAAGGTCCAACACCTCATATCATTATATTCGTGTTCCCCTTGGGTCCGTGTACAGAACGGTCCGTCCAAGGTCTAACACCTCATATCATTATACTCCCTTAGGTCCGTATACAGAACGGTCCGCCCAAGGTCCAACACCTCATATCATTATATTCGTGTTCCCCTTGGGTCCGTGTACAGAACGGTCCGCAGTTCACCCAAGGTCCAATACTTAGAATTTAATATCCACATTCTCCTTGGATCCGTATGCAAAACGGCCCATCCAAGGTCCAATGCATACATTAATAGCTTTTTAATATCATTACTATGATAAATCTCAAGAAAATATGATTTTTATGCAAAATTCAGGACTTTTTGGGAAGTATACAGTCGATTTGGGGTGATTCTGAAATTTTGCTCGACACTCAACACTGTTTCTAGACACTGTTCATCGAAATCACTGTTCACTCGACACTACTTCTCGACACTGTTCACCAAAATTACTGTTCACTCTACACTACTTCTCGATACTGTTCACTCGACACTATTTCTCGATACTGTTCACTCGACATTGTTCACTAAAAATACTATTCCAGAGCTGGTTCAAAACATACCATTTCCAGATTTTAACTCCCAACTTCAAAAATTCACCAAAAAAATCCGTTTTAACTCCAAATTCAACGAGATCAATGACTAATTAAAGCTTAATACGCCTATTTTCCAAAACAAATGAGAAATCATACAATTCTCAATCCAAAAAAATGCATCAACTCAACCAACACAAGACAGTTACATGAATTACACTTCTCACAAAATCATCTCTACTCCACTTTATCAACACTTCAACTCACACATAATTCTTCATGCAATCACAACAAACAATTTGCAATAAGTAACTTCACTCATAATTCATCATCCAAGCAACCAAGAATTCAAGTCAAACCATGTCACATACATAACAACAGTATCAATTCAACTACAAAACAAATAACATGAAGTAAATATAGTGTTAGAATCTCCTACCTGTTTTCCAAGCTAAACTTCTTTGAAATTTTCCTCTCTTTCTTCCTTCTCTTCTTCTTCTTCTTCTTCTTCTCTTTCTTTTGCCGTCAACTCCCCTCTCTTCCATCCCCAAAATGAAAGAAACATATCTCCCCCTTTTTCAGAAAAATCCCCCCTTATTTATATACAAGGCCTTGGTTTGTGGGCTTAGGTCCACTAATTTTAAATTCAAGCTCAATTCACCCTTACTAATTTCTAACACAAGCCCACAACTATATTTTCTAAAATTTAAATCCAACCCAATTCTCATAAAATTACTCAAATACCCTTAGTCATATTTTCTAAAATTTATAATATATATATATTTATATATATTTGGGATTCCACATAGACCCTGCTGAAGAATATTTTAAGTTTAGTATATTAACGCTCATTGGTTCAGTTCTATTTATACCTTTTCTCAAGTTGATTGTTAGTGGATAATTTGCTCGTTAGAGGCCATTTATGGACAATTGTTTGTCTAGTAGATTTGAGGTACCATTTAATATGGATTAAGTTAACAACTTCCGATTAGGTTGAGATAATTAAGGGGCAAGTGGAGCTTGTTTTCGTGGATGACATTCACTTCCCTATAGGGGTGGCAATTCGTGTTCACGGGTCGTGTTCGTGTCGTGTCGAGCTGTGACACGATAAAGATTGACATGACACGAACACGAATCGTTTATTATTCGTGTCACGAAGACTCAACACGAACACGACACGATTATTAAACGGATAACACGACATGACACGCTAACACAAATAATAAACGGGTTGTGCTCGTGTTAGACACGAACACGACCCGTCTAACACGATTAAGACATGTTTACACGATTATGACCCGTTAACACGATTATAATACATTAACATGGTTATGACACATACAGAATTAGGTTTCTAATTTTTGTTAAATGACAAAAATATCCTAAGTTTTAAAATTTATTATTTTTTAAAATTCTATTTTTATTTTAAAATTTGGATACATGTATGGACTTAAATGTCTAAAACTATAATATTAAGTTTAGTCTTTTTAAATTTAATATTATTTGATAATTGTGTCAATATTCGTGTTAATCGTGTTATCATGTCAATATTCGTGTTAATCGTGTTATCGTGTCAATCGTGTATAATATGTATTTATGTTACTCGTGTCATAAACGTGTTTGTGTTATAATCATGTCGTGTCATAATCGTGTTCGCGTGTTGAAGACTCTCAACCCGAATACAACACGATTATTAAACGGGTTGACATCTCCAACACGAACATGAATATGTCAAAACCCAAACCTGCTTAAACTCGTGTCGTGTCAAGTTGTGTTTGCATGTCGTGTCGAAAATTGCCACCCCTACTTCCCTATCTATTTGTAAGGATTAGATATGGGAAACTTGAAACAACTGCATGTGTAACTTAGCATATGTTTTGTATCACTTACCCAGCTCTGATAAGCCTTTGACCAAGTCTTGCAGGGATTTTGGACTCCCTTAACTGATGAATTAGATTTGTAGATAGGTCTTTGATGTTTTATGGGCTTTGTAACCTTATATTTATGCTAGAATTTTGTATCTAATAGACAGTGACCCTCCAGTCTCTGAGTTTGATTTCAAATTTAGGAAGTTGGTAATTTCTTACTTGTGTGGGAAGTTGATTGTGTAATTTTCCTATGAAGAAATTTGATTGATGAGCTCTAGAAGCTGCTTGTTTGTCATTGAGTTTTTGAGGCCTAAAAGAGATCCAAAATTTCCTTATTTAATTTTTTTCAAAAGAGTAATACTAAATATCCCAAATTAATTGCGAATTCCTTTTGTAAATTTGTGTTTTCGTTTTTAATAGAATTTAAGAATATGTCATTGAATTTGAATTATTTTAAATTTTAAAAATTATATATGGTTTATAGTGAATGTAAAATACATTTGAAAATGTACAATACAAAAACAGGATCTTGAGTTACAAAATGAATAGAGTGTAAGCATTCCAAAATCTAACTGATGTGACATTCATTTAAGACTGTCACATCATTTATTATATCAATGCACTATGCATTTAATAATCATCGGTGAAATTCAAATCACTTGGAAAGAGTATCGTTGTTGTTTTAAAAAATTATTATGAGTCTAATTGGTATAAAAGCTTTTAAAAGTTTAAAAATGGGTTAATATCACAAATCACCCCTATATTTTGGCTTAATTACACCCAGAGTTATCGTTTATAATTTTTATCATAGGTTACCCCTAACTTTTGAAAAAAAATCACGGACCACCCTTCCGTTAATTTAACCGTTAGATGACGTCAAATTTCTGTCTAAAACTATTGCAATTACCAAAATACCCTACAAAAGAATTTTTCAAAGGGTTAATATCACAGACCACTCTATATTTTGGCTTAATTACACCCAGAGTCATCATTTGTAATTTTTGTCATAGGCTACCCCTAACTTTTAAAAAAAAATTCATGGATCACCCTTCTATTAGTTTGAGTGAAGCTCGCAATCTTGGACCTCTTTTACTAAAATGTCTTCATTTTCACTCATTAAAAAAAGGTTATTATTTACTGGAAACTATTTCAAATACTCTTAGTTCAATTTTCAAATAAAGAACACATAATGCAGAAGAAATCCAAATCAAAAATCTCGAAAAAATACTTTTATTTTGAAAATCTTGGAAACGCATGATGGTGGTGAGTTGCTCTGCTAGGGGGCAGTGAAAAGTTTTTTTTCTCACTTTATATGTGTTTATATGAAATGATATTTATTTTCACTTTATATGTGTTTACATAAACTGTAATAGTTTTGGATGGAAATCTGATGTCATCTTATGGTCAAACTAACAGAATGGTGCTTCATAATTATTTTTTCAAAAGTTAGGGGTAGGCAATGACAAAAATTGTAAACGTTGACTATAGGTGTGATTAAGGCAAAATATAGAGGTGGTATATTACATTAACCCATTTATATATGTTGACTCCCACTTTACACGTTGACTTTTCCTATTATTTTACTATTTTAACCCTGCTATTTTTTCTTATTTACGAGCATCTAACAAAGCTTTTAACGGAAGGATGATCTAAGATTTTTTTTTTTTAAGTTAGGGGTAGCCTATGACAAAAATTACAAACGATGACTCCGGATGTAATTAAACCAAAATATATGGGTGGTTTATGATATTAACTCGTTAAAAAATTATCAAAAACTCTTAAGAGAGGTATTTGAAATTCTAAAAATCTTCCAAAATTTTTCTAAAAAATTTTAAAAATTATCAAAAACTATTAGATGGAAAAACTATCTTATAACTTTTCTCAATAGCATTGAATTTAATAGATAATTATTGATTAATGTTAACTATTTTTTTTAAAAAATTATAACGTATAAAACCCATTAACTCTATTGAAAAGCCGCTAGTCGGCTACAAAACTCGAATCGGGTTCCCACGTTCAGATCCGATGTCCGATTCAAGCATATTTTCATTTATGCACTTCGCAAATCTCCACCCAATAAAGAAGCTGAAGGAACGGAGTAACAGTGGAGTAGAGTTGTGGAGTGATGGCAACAACTAAGAATATTCCAATGATCCTGATGGGATGCGGAGGCGTGGGACGCCAGCTTCTCCAACACATTGTCTCCTGCCGATCGCTTCACGCCAGACTAGTACTTACTCTTTCGCGCTACAATTTAATATTGAATTCTAAACATTTACTGATGATGATGATAAAAACTGAATACGGATTCCATAGCTTTTTATGGGTTATCGAAAACATAACTGAATGCAATGACAGGGAGTGCATTTGCGGGTTGTGGGAGTCTGCGACAGCAAGTCGTTGGTTGTTGCGTCGGAGGCGTTGACAAGGGAGTTAAATGATAACTTCTTATCGGAAGTTTGCAGTGTCAAGTCCAATCGCTCTTCTCTGTCAACACTTGCTGGTTTAGGTAATTATGTTCTCGTGATGAAAACGGATTGTGTGTCTTTTTTATATCTTTTGCTGATTATTTATTTTTCAACAAATTAAGCTGAATGCCAAGTGTTTACGGATTTGGAGTTAAGAGGAAAGGTTATAGACATTGCATCTGTTCTGGGCAAATCAACAGGTTTGTAATGCGTACTATGATATCGTTCTTTTTAGTTATGAAAGTTCTATACTTGAATTGTACTTTTTTGTTGAGAGTGATTGCATTTTTCAAGCAATGAGAGGTGTTCATTGTTGTTGTTAGACATTGGAGAATGTTCTAAATTAGTTCTTTCACTTAACATGCTTTAACAAGTTGTTCTCTTGTCTATCACTATGGTAATATGGTTTCCAGTATGACTGTATTTGTTTAATTTTTGTATCAGGTTTGGCCTTAGTTGATTGTTCTGCCAGTTCTGAGACAGTTGGAGTATTGACCCAAGTGGTGGATTTGGGTTGTTGCATTGTCTTGGCAAATAAGAAGCCTCTTACATCTACAATGGTAACAACTCTAGAGGCCTTCTTTATCAGTCGGTTTTTTGAAAACATTTGGACATGTATATCCTGTAATTTCATGATTTTGTTTCGTATATTATCATACATATACATTCATCAATATGAATAGATACAATTTAATAAACAAATGATAGTCTAGGTTCTAGAAACTTGACATGAAGTCATTTCATGCCGTCATTAAATGATGCAATGCTATGAGTTTTTGAAGTGATTCCAACTTTCATTTATTTTACCGTCTAATATGATTAGTTCATGGTATCAAACCTTGGACAAATTTTTATTTCAAAAAAATTACATGGAGGAATCGTCTTATTGTTTTGGTATCCGGGATAAGAAATAATATTTATTTTGTGCTCTTTAAATTGCTTATCATGACATTGGATCCTGAAAGCATAATAGATATTCAACTTCGTTTATCTGCCATACTTCGTTGTTCAGATT
Source organism: Boswellia sacra (assembly GCA_013180625.2). Taxonomy (NCBI): domain Eukaryota; kingdom Viridiplantae; phylum Streptophyta; class Magnoliopsida; order Sapindales; family Burseraceae; genus Boswellia; species Boswellia sacra. The sequence continues at coordinate 22,815 of SNVD02003925.1, forward strand.
CATGCTTAATAATTTCTCTAATTTATAATGCCATTACCTATATGTCTTTAAAATGTTTAAATTTTATCCTACTCATCATTAGGAGGATTATGACAAATTGGTCTTGCATCCACGTCGCATTCGGCATGAGTCAACTGTAAGTGAAGATTTTCCTTGTAGATGCTATTAATTTATCTTTAGAAAAAGAGAATGCAAATTTTGAAACTAAGTGGTCAAAGATGCGATTATGTTGCAACACATGGATGGAATGATTAGTGTTGATGCTATTTTAATTTTATCCTTATGCCATTATTTCTTAGAGTGTTGCTGATGCTCCATTATATGGTCCTTTTAATATCAGGTAATTCTTGCTCTAAGGTATTCTTCTACTATAAATCTTTTCAAATTTTGGGCCTGGCTAGGTAACTCAACTCTAGGGACAAATTGTGGGATGATGATTACTTTGAAACTTGAGCTTCTAATTTGAGATAAATCATCATGCAGTTGAGGAACATTATGTTATGAAAAGTCATTTTGGTAAAATTAGTATGGGACTCACATTGTAAGACAAGCAATATATTGTTTTGAATATGGAGAATTTAGTTCCTATTTTGGTTGTTGTGGTCATTCTTCTAAATGTTCTTCAACTCTTACCAAGGATGAGTACTTCCTTGATTCTTTGTTTGATGATCTTTACACATTACTAGATTTGTTTTCTTTTGTACTCTTCTTCTCTCTCTCCCTCACTCTTATAACTTGTGTAGTTTCATTTGCAAAGTTTTCTATCAGAAATGCAATTTTGTAAATTATCCATGTTATAAAATATGATGAAATTATATACTTGCTTTTCCTATTTTTCTGGGAGTGAAATAAGTTCCTTCATGTACTGTGAGCTATTCTAGTCTGGGAATATTTTCCCATCTTTTAATATTAGTAGTGTGGATATTAATAATGAAGTGTCTTTAGTATTTTCTACTAATTTGATGTTTGTATCTTGATAGGTTGGTGCTGGTCTTCCTGTCATAGCATCCTTAAATCGTATACTTTCATCAGGAGACCCTGTCCATCGTATAATTGGAAGTTTGAGTGGTATTAATATATACACACACACACACACACACACACACACACACATACATACATATACATATACATACATACATACATACATACACATGTATGTATGTATGTATGTATGTATGTATGTATGTATCTGTGACATGCGTATTTTTTTACAGAATAATTATTTATTTATGATTTGCTTTGATTTGTCTAACATGTCTGTAATAGGTACTTTGGGTTATGTCATGAGTGAGGTTGAGGATGGGAAACCACTAAGCCAAGTTGTTAAAGCTGCTAAAAGCTTGGGATACACTGAACCAGGTTTTAATTTTTATATTTGCTGCAAATTTATGAGTTTATTGCTTTTTCTAGGTATGTGTCTCTATATTATACTACATGTATATAAATGCTTTACCACTTGTAAGAAAATAGATATTTTGTCGTTAAAATTTTTAAACACTGGATTGTTACTACTTTTAGTCGGGTAGTCTTAACTTGAAGACTATGTAGATTAACTTGAAATTTATGCATTCAATACTTTTTATACAGTTTTTAAGAAAATTTACAACGCAATTTTCAAGAGAATTTATGCAATTTTTAAGCTCTTAACATGTGCCTTAGGGCATAGACTGCCCTTTTTAGTTTATGATGGAACTTGATTTTCTGCTGTAATATTGTTTATCCAAATATTACTTTTATTCATCTTAGCGGTTCTGAATTGTACCGTCGTTTTTAAAGCATTTTGCTACCCGGAGGGTTGAAGTCAGCACAAATTGATTTCTACAGCATCTGATTTGTTGCCCTCTCTTTCCTTACCTGTGCATTTACTGTTTACAAAAATTTTATTCCATTCTGTGTGAATTTGAAGAATAGCATAAAGTTAATATGGCTCTGCCTCATCTTCTTTTAATCTCTTGCAACTTGAAATTAATTTATTTACAGCATAAGGTCCATCTTTATTTAACTCAGGTGTACATGGGTTAAATTTTGTTTGATATCTTGTCATGATTAATTAACTGTCATAATCAAATGACATTTATATCTCAAAAAAATTACTATTATTGTTAGAAAGTGCTTAAAACAGAATGTGGATTAGCAATCCTGTAAAGAAAAAGAAAGCTCTGAGTACATGCCATTTAATGATTTATTCTTTGTGAAAAAATAAGAATTATTATTTCAATGTCTCCAAAAATTTCATGAAGCACCACCCTCTTTCGTCGTTACCAACTGTGCCTTTAGGCTATCTGTTTAGGTTTCATAAAACAATTTCCTTTTTTGTATTGTGTTCAATCTCTTTTATACAGGCAACTTATAATCCACCACCCAAAGTTTGGCTAACTAACAGAAAACTTCATGAGTTTAGAATGATAACAGCTGACCTTTTAACTAATAGTTAACTGTGATAATTTTAACTTGAAAGGGGCAACATTGTCATATCATATTTTAATGAATTATAAAAGTTAAAAAAATTTTAAAACAAAGGCACTAGCTTGACACATGACACTTGACACAATTTTAATAAAAGATTAAAAAACTTTAGAAAAAAAAATCCTTGAAAATCCTTTCAATCTGATTCAGTCACGGTGGTGGGGCTGGTTGCTTTAATTTTTTTTCCTGGTGGTGGGTTTGGTTGTTTTAATTTGGAGATGGCAGCTGGGAGTGGGTTGTGGACCAGTTGGTTGTGTTGAAGCTAGGATTGGGCTGTGTACCACATGTGGGGAGGACTCAGGACGGCAGTAGATGGTGGTGGTGGTGGTGGTGGTGGTGGTGAAGGTTAGGGATTGACAGTTTAAGATGCGTGTGTAGTAATGTGAATGAAAATAAATCATTTTTGTTTTACTTTTATTTGGTTTTATAAAACATTCAATTATATTTTTAATATATTGTCAGAGGATAGAATGGACGGTTGTCAGTTTCCATTAATTTAACAAACATTAAGTGTTGGTTGAAGGATTTATTGTTATTTTTTAAACCATTGGTGGTAACTTGTTATTAAACCAAACCTTTGGGTTCAATTTTACTTTCCCTTTCCATATTACTGATAGAATCTCCACAGTTCACACAACACTCACAAGAAAAACGATTGTAGAAATTAGGAGTTAAATGGGATGGTAGATGTAGGCTAGAGTAGTTAACTCGAAAATATAGTGTTTATTGAATCAATAGGCAGGAATTTCGAGAGCCCTGCCTGCTCTCCCTTAGTAACAATGTACAAAGAAATTCTCTACACTTCCGATAACCCTCTCCCCCTTCTCTCCCTTCGTTATATAGTTTCTAACTAACTTTGCACACTCCCCTATGCTAGGATAACTAACTCCCTCACAGCTCAACCCTCACGCCTCAAAATAGCCTCAAAACAGAAAATTAAGAATTCACTTTTCTGCCCTTCTTTTGTTATCCCTTTGTTGTCTCCTAACGTAGGTAAATTTTATTGGAGGTCTATCATTACCCCCCGCCCAAACATTCACTTTGTCCTCAAGGTGAAAATGAGGAAATTGAGTTTGAATCAAATCACTGTGCTCCCAAGTAGCCTCAAATTCTGGTAGCCCCTTCCACTTAATCAAAACTTCCGTAATAATCCCACACTGCTCCTGTTTCTGGCGTACAGCAAGAACCTGTTCAGGTTCAACTACCAGCTCCATAGAATCATTGAGTTGGGAGGGAATAGAAGGTGAAACAGGGGCATTGCCTACTATACGACGTAGCTGGGAAATATGAAAGACCGGGTGAATTGATGAGTGTGCTGGTAATTTAGCCGATAAGCAACCTGTCCTACTCTTGCTTCCACTGGGTATGGACCATAATACCGAGGACTAAGTTTTTCATTTCTGTGTTTAGCCAATGTTTGCTGTTTATAGGGTTGCAATTTGAGATAGACTAAGTCCCCAACTTGGAAATAAACTTCCCTGCGTTTACTGTCAGCAGCTGTCCTCATTCGGTCCTGGGCATCTTTCAAATTTTGTTTCAATTCTTCCAATATAGCATCTCTTTCCTCTAGCAAGTGTTCTACTGTTGATACAGCAGTGGTAGAGTAGCCATAACGAATCAACGGAGGAGGATCACGGCCGTAGAGTAGCTTGAATGGGGTAGATTTAGTGGAAGTATGGTAGGTAGTATTATACCAATATTCTGCCCATGAGAGCCATTTCACCCACTGTTTTGGCTTCCCAGCCACAAAACACCTAAGATAAGTTTCCAAACAGCGATTCACCACTTCCGATTGGCCATCGGTTTGTGGATGATAGGCAGTACTCCGTTTAAGGGTTGTTCCTTGCAGTTTGAAGATTTCAGACCAGAACAAACTGAGAAATACTCGGTCTCGATCAGTAATAATCGACCGGGGAATTCCATGAAGCCGTATAATCTCCTTAGCAAAGATAGCAGCAACCGATTGAGCATTAAATGAATGTTTCAGAGCTATGAAATGCCCATATTTGGTCAATCGATCCACAACCACCAGAATAGAATTATACCCCTCAGATTTCGGAAGACCTTCAATGAAATCCATTGTTAAATCTTCCCAAATCAGGTTAGGAATGGGTATAGGTTGCAGCAACCCAGCAGGAGCCAATGATAAGTACTTGTTATGTTGGCAAGTACCACAAGATTCGACATAGCACTTAATGTCCTTTTGCATTCCAGGCCAAAAAAACTCACTGCAGATTTGCTGAGCTGTCTTCAGCAGTCCCGAATGCCCTCCCAATGGACTGTCATGAAACTCCTTGAGTATATTAGGTATAAGAGCTGATTGTTTACTCAATACAACCTTTCCTTTATACAATAAGTTCCCTTGAACCATAGTATAACCAGCTTGAGAATGGTTCCCAGCCATCAAAGCCTCTTTAATGCTCTTCAATTCTTCATTGCCATCAATTTCTTTTTGTATCTCATCAAAATTAATAGAGGGGGAAAGAGAGATAGCAACAAATTCAGGATACCGTGATAGCGCATCAGCAGCTTTGTTCTCCAAACCTCTCTTGCATTGGATCTCAAAATCATACCCCAACAATTTTGATAGCCATTTTTGATGTTCAGAACTGACTACCCTCTGTTCCAGGAGATATTTTAGACTCCTTTGATCAGTTCTCACTATGAATTTTCTGCCTAGGAGATAAGGTCTCCATTTCTGAACGGCCAACACCATCACCATTAATTCCCTCTCATAAACGGATTTCAAGCGCTGATTTTGGGACAACATATGACTGTAAAAGGCAATGGGATGATTTCCTTGCATTAAAACAGCTCCCAGCCCTACACCGGAAGCATCGGTATCAATAATAAAGGGCTGACTAAAATCTGGTAGAGCTAGGACCGGGACAGAAGTCATGGCCTTTTTCAGCTTGTTAAATGCTTCTTCAGCCTGCAAATTCCAGCCGAAATTATCTTTCTTAAGCTGTTCAGTCAAGGGTCCAGCAATAGTGCCATATCCTGCTACAAATTTTCTGTAATATCCAGTTAATCCTAGAAATCCCCTTGGTTCCCTGAGGTTCCTTGGAGTTGGCCACTTCAACATTGCTTCTATTTTGGAATCATCCACAGCCACCCCTTCAGCTGAAATAATATGACCAAGGTACTCCAACTTAGATTGGGCAAACAAACATTTTTTTAAATTTGCATACAGCTGCTGCGTCTCCAGGATTTGCAGCACAATTTTCAAGTGCTGTACATGTTCCTTTAGGTTGTTGCTGTACACTAGGATGTCATCAAAGAAAACCAAGACAAATCTACTCAAATATTTCCGAAAAATGTCATTTATTAAAGCTTGGAATGTTGAGGGAGCATTAGTGAGTCCAAATGGCATCACTAAGAATTTATAATGTCCATCGTGAGTTCTGAAGGCTGTTTTATGGATGTCTTCAGGCCTGACCCTAATCTGGTGGTATCCTGACTTTAGATCTAGTTTAGAAAAAATGCTTGCCCCATGTAACTCATCAAGTAGTTCATCTATAACTGGAATAGGATATTTATCGGGCACCGTGGCCTGATTGAGGGCCCTATAGTCCACACAAAACCTCCAACTTCCATCCTTTTTCTTCACTAACAACACTGGACTTGAGAAAGGACTGCAGCTTGGTCTGATGATACCTGCTGCCAGCATTTCCTGAACTAGTCGTTCAATTTCCTCCTTTTGAATTTGAGGATATCGATAAGGTTGTACGCTTACCGGCTGCCTTCCCTCTTTGAGGACAATGGCATGATCCCTTTCTCGACTTGGGGGCAGTCCCATTGGCAAAGAAAACACAGTTTGGAACTGCTTAAGGACACCTTGCACTTCTTTAGGAATTTCAGGGGGAGTGGGGTCTGCTAATAGGGACAAAGCATTCAATTCCAGTAGCATACCCTGTCCACCAGTCCTCACTGCCTTAATAAAATTTTTAAATTTCACCTGAGTTTTACACAACCCAGGATCTCCTTGCAAGATCACCTTCGAACCATCCATCTTGAATTCCATTGTTAACGACTTGCAATCAAATTTTATGATCCCCAGATTTTCCAGCCATAACATTCCCAGAACCAAATCTGTTCCAGCAAGATCTAAGGGAAGGAAATCTTCCACTATTCTAACTCCCTGCAACATTAGGACTATCCCCCTGCAAATCCCTTCTCCCTTGACTGGTTCACCGGTACCCAGAAACACCCCATAATTCCCAGCATTATCTACTGGTACACCAATTTTTTTAACCAGAGTTTTGGATATAAAGTTATGGGTAGCTCCAGGATCAATCAACACAATCACTTCCTCCCCTCCAATCATGCCTTTCAATTTGATGGTTTTAGGTGATGTAAGTCCGACTACAGAATTCATTGAGAGCTCTACAAGTTCAGGATTAGAGCTGTTACCGTCAGTAGTCTCTAGGATTGCATTATCTTCCTCCAATTGACAGTCTGTCTCCTCCTGGATCACCATGACATTCAACTCCTTAAACTTGCAGCGGTGACCTGGAGAAAATTTCTCATCGCAGCGATAACACAGGCCTTTTTCCCTTTTGGTTTGTAGTTCTGCATCTGTCAATCGCCGGAACTGAGTTTCAGATCGCCCTGAAATGTTCTTCTCTGGTGCCAGTGTTGAACGAATTGCAGGAGAGTTGTTGTTCCTCAGCATGGAATAACTGGAGTTAGTCCCCTTCTTCTCTGTTGATAATAAGCCAGACTTGCAAAACTTAAGGGCCTGATTCTTGTTTTCTAATTTTTGGGCCATGTTCATTATCCGGTCCAACCCATTAGGCCTGAAAGCCTTCAATTCGGCCCGCAACTCTGTTTTCAAGCCATTGATAAACTGGCCTTCCAGTATGTGCTCCGGCAAATCGTTCATCGTCGACGCGATCCGCTCAAACCGCCGCCGATATTCCCTCACTGTTCCTTCTTGTCGGAGCGCCAGAAATTGCTCCGATATCCCTTCCTGACTTTCTCGAAATCGTTCTAGTAGCAACGATTTCAGTTCCTCCCAAGACCGGAACGCACATCGGGAATCTTCCCACTGGTGCCAGGCAAAGGCCTCGCCCTCCATCGACACTGCAGCGGCGGTCAGTTTCTCCCTCTCAGACATCCGATTCAGAGAGAAGAAATGTTCCGCGAGGTAAACCCATTCGTCGGGGTCACCGCTGTCGTATGTCGGCATCTCAATCCGACGAGTTCGGATCTCTCCTCTCCAAGGTTCGTCACTGCCACCACCTCCGGCGACGAATGGAGGTAATCCTCCTCTAGAACCTCCCATCGGTGATTTCTGTTTGGTTGACGATGCCGAGTGGTGAGAGTTCTCTTTGCTCTCCGCCGTGATGGCCTCCAGTTTTTCCAGAATTGCTGCCATACCTTGCTCCAAGAACTGTACCTTCGCCATACCTTCCTTGACAGATGCGATATCATTCTGCATAATCTGAACCTTTTCTTCTATCGTGTCCATCCTCCCATCTCCCTTCTTCGCCATGCCCAGGTAGGTGCTCTGATACCAATTTGATAGAATCTCCACAGTTCACACAACACTCACAAGAAAACGATTGTAGAAATTAGGAGTTAAATGGGATGGTAGATGTAGGCTAGAGTAGTTAATTGGAAAATATAGTGTTTATTGAATCAATAGGCAGGAATTTCGAGAGCCCTGCCTGCTCTCCCTTAGTAACAATGTACAAAGAAATTCTCTACACTTCCGATAACCCTCTCCCCCTTCTCTCCCTTCCTTATATAGTTTCTAACTAACTTTGCACACTCCCCTATGCTAGGATAACTAACTCCCTCACAGCTCAACCCTCACGCCTCAAAACAGAAAATTAAGAATTCACTTTTCTGCCCTTCTTTTGTTATCCCTTTGTTGTCTCCTAACATAGGTAAATTTTATTGGAGGTCTATCAATTACTCTTTTGACTATTAAGTTTGGGTTGAAGCATGGAACAATTAAAAAAGCATTTGCAAGACTTTGTGACCTGAGACACCTAGAAGGTTGATGCCCAAAAGAACTTGATAAAAATTTTAGAGTACTATCTATTTCTTCACCATTCCAATCCCATCAGCTCAACCAGTTTTTTGAGGTTGGAATGAATTTTTTTTTTTTTTTTTTTTTTTTTTTTTTTGTAAATTTGAATCAAATATAAGTAGAATATGGAACAGCAGACTGAAGTATGATAGTGAAGACTTTCGAGTGATGAAATCTATGACGGCATATGTCTAGAAATTGTCATCATTGTAATGAATACCTAAAGATATAAAGCAAAAATAAAATTTTCATCATCTTGAGATAAAAATGATCTTGAATATCCATCATATGTTATTTTAAGGGAAATTATTAATGCATTTGAGGTTTGTTAAGCATTGACTAATAGATTAATAATGTATAAAACAAAGGCTTGATTTGGTTCAGATAATTAGAAATGTGGAAGATGATCTGTTGAACAATAATTATAATTGAACTCTTAAATTGTTGCGGTGAAATATGAAGAAATGGAATTAAAGCAAGAACTTTGACAGAATGATCATGTTTTATAGTTTCAGAAGATTTTGATGACTTGGCTATTGAGTCTCGATTTTCACTTTATAAAATAAGATTCAATTTAAAGCTTTTGAGAAGGAAATGATACTATTTTTTTTTTTTTTGGTGTTGTGGTGGGGGGGGGGGTGGGTGGTTGTGTGGGAGGGGAGACTGGTGCTCTGGTATCTTTAAGAAGGGCTCAACCACTCATGATATGTAGTGCATAAAATTGAAGTACATAGTTTTTTCAGACTATTAATTTCACTTGTATTACTATTTTATACTTTGCAGCAATTTTATTTTATTTTATTTTATCAGCATTTAGCAAAGTCTTCTGCATTAAGAGTTAGTGAGAACACAAGATCGTCAGTTGAGGGTACGGACATGAAAAGGAAAAGAAGTATTGTTATAGGTTTTGCTCAGTTATTACTTTTTCTTCTTTATCCTTTTCTGATAAGAAAGTTTAATATTAGTCACTACTTATGTGCCAAGGGTGGTCATATGTTTTATGTAATGGGCCTACATTCAACTTTTTGTAAGTCTTGTTTGGTACCATGCTTGCAGAGGTTGGCTTATGCAAAATTATGAGTATAGTTTTTGTCGATATAGTTTTTTGAGTAATGTCTTTAATGCAGATCCGCGTGATGACCTGGGTGGAATGGATGTTGCGAGGAAGGTTTGGATATAGTTGATAAATACTTTAAAATCTTCTATTATAATTAGATCTAGAATGAATGCCATATTTTGAGATGCATTATATGATCAATAGTGATGGTCATATATAATGTACATTTACAAATTATCTTTGCTATTGATTTTATATACCTTGTGAATGAATCAATTGTTAGATATCATACAATTTAATAATATTTTCATGACCAGAAGAATCTGTTTACTTCTCAAAGGTAGACACGACATAGTGGTAAATATCTATTTTTGGTTGTTGGTAAGCTTTCCTGGTAAGATTTCTTGTAGTTACACAAGTTCTCTTGGATCAGATGAACTTACGACAGCGTTTGAATTTGAACAGAAGTAGGGATAGGAATTAAAATGAGAAGCTAAAAGTATCCATTCATGTTGTGCAGAGTACTAACTCCTGAAATGGCGTTTGTTTGGCTTTCATAAATAAGCTAATATGTCCAAAATAATCTTATTGATGCTATCATCTGTAGCTTGATTTATGCTAAGGCTCTTGAGCAGTTGGAGAAATGTCTAGACATAGCTATGATAACATACTCATAACATGGTCTTGGAGATATGAGGATTTGCCGAGGATTAGAAGTATAGATAAATTGCCTAAACATAACTCATGCAATATACTTACATTGCTTGTTCCTTGATGTTAAAATAGGCTTTGATCCTTACTCGTCTTCTTGGGAGGCGAATCAACATGGATACCATCAAAGTAATTGCTGTTGCTTATTTTTAACTTTTTTTTTCATTAGTTAAGAAGATGTTATTATGTCATAATAGCTATGCATGGTTTAAATGGTGAAGCTCATTATGGGCTGAAAAATCTGTAAGTTATTTGAGACCAACTTCTCTTCGAATTTAATTTGCAATATTTCTGTTTCATAGATAGAGAGCCTGTACCCCAAAGAGATGGGACCTGATGTAATGTCGGTTGAAGACTTTTTGAGCAGTGGGCTTTCATTACTTGATAATGATATTAAGGAGAGAGTTACACAGGCTTCTCTCCGCGGTAATGTGCTTCGATATGTTTGTTTAATTGAGGGTTCAAGGTATGTTTACCATTCCTTTCAAAATTTAAATTGAATGCCCAAACACGTAATAGCCCACAACAAATCTCATAATAAACACAAACCCCATCAAGCGCACTTAAAAATCCAATTATAATATGGTCACCATTGTTTTATTATATATTTTATATTTTCTTTTCCTCTAAGGGATATGAAGTTATATTGTAACTATGCAATACCTAACAATATTCATTTTTTTGTTAGATTTTTTTTAAATTGCTTTGAAATAAGATATACGAGGTTCATTATTTAGCTGATTGACTTACTTGATTATAGCAAAACAGTAGTGAATGATGAAATATCATGATTGAATTGGATTTTATTTAAATATGAAGTTGTAGGAGCATGGATCTTTGTTTGCTTAAAATATGTATAAGATTTTTTATGTACTAAAAATTTTTGCTTATGAAACTCTCACATGCTTGTAAACTTGGTAATGATCTTTCTTCTTGTGGTTTTTAAACAACCAAACAAACATTTGTTCATAGTTAGTATATATGTTTAATGTTGTAAAACAGGTACATAGTGTTGGTGCAAAAAATTGGTTAACTGATAATTAATACTCTAGAGGGTTGAGACAGAAGCACAATTAATTGCCTGCCAAACACACACACACACACACACACACACAAACAAAAAGAACATCAAAGGGGCATTGATGGTGTTGTCGGCAAAACCACTCCAATGCTCAACTATGTTGTTCAGTGGTTTAGTAGAGAAAAAAAGTGCAGTAGTGCTTTTGTACTTGACCATTAAGATTTTAACTCTTTTTATAGTATGTGTCTACAGAGTTAAATTGTCTAGTAAAAGTAGGTTTTTGATAGAAATAGAAAACGAAGGCTATAGAGTTAATCTCCTTATTATTGCCTTCATTAACACTTGAAGAATTTTAAGAATATTTGATGAAGCACATATGTGCAATCTGGTAAGACTTGTTGACTGGAGTTAAACTACTTAAAAAGTTCATCTTTTTTACTCGGTCTTGAATGGATTAGGAAAGTTTACTTTGGGCTTTTCTGTTTTGCTATACCAACTATGATGACTGCTTCATATGGTATGATGTTGTCCATTTTGGGTTGTGCTAGTACTTTTTCTTTTCTTTTTTTTTTTTTTTTTGGGGCTGGCGGGCGACGCTGGGGGCTTCCCACAAATGGCGTCATACTAATGGGAGAAGGTTCTTTACATATAGAGCTCAGTGGCCATCTCTAATAGGTGTTGTGGGATGTTGAACTGAAATAGACCCTCACCACTCTATGGGTCTTAAGTGCTACAACCAATTTAAATTCTACTTACCATTGTCAACCGACTATAAGAAATGTAAATAATAAAAGAATGAAAGAGAGAGGAAGAATCCTTTATGAGTATAATCTAATATAGTCTAAAGGATGGGGGGAACCCTACGAGGTTGGCTTAGTAGTAAAGTTACCTAGCAATTGTGCCTAAGAAGGCATAAGGTTGACAAGGAGCGGTTTGCCCGAATCTCGTGTGATGGTCGTTCTTGGACATTGTGGTTGTCAAAAGAAAAATAATGAAAGTAGAGGATTGGGTGATCCAACTTCTGCTAAACCCAAAGTAAGCTTTGTTAGTGACTTGTGGCAGAATAAAAGAGGAAAGGTAAAGTAAGCCTTGCTATCCCACTTGTAGAAGACAAATGTTAAAGTAAGCATTGATAGCCAATTTCTAGTAGAACAAAAAAGTGAAGGAAACATATGTTTTGCTAGTTCGCTTGAGCAAAGTATAAGCCTTGTTTGAAACACTAGACAACCACTTTGCTGTCATAAGTTTAAGTGTGATAGGATGATTGGCAAAATTTATTTTATTGTGATCCTTCTGCGTTTGCTGTGTATATAGCACTCTGAGATTGGCATCAACCAGAAACATGCTGCCTAGCTGTTGCCTAGATCTTGAGGTCGAAACTACCTGGCTTCTAGCTTCAAGAGAACCATTTTGCTTGGTACAAGTAGTTTGTGATGGAGATTAATTTTTCTTAAGAATATTATGAAATATATTCATCTCAAGGGTTGTTTTGATTAGTTAAGACCTTTAGTTTCTTTGGAGCCATCTACATGGTATAACACATCCTATATATTTGGGAAAATTGAAAAAAGAGACAAAATTAGGGGCCTTAAATGAAATTGAGACACATCCTGAAAAATTTTCATGCTATAGACACTTTCTTGAAAAAATGACTAAAATGTCCTTTGAGACTCAAACATAAAAAAAAAAAAGACGTGTTTCGTCGTGACGAATAGGACACTCGACATATCGAGTCCTGTCGGATGCTTCAACCGACACTTGCCATCATCGCCGGTGTTCACTCGACACTAGACATTACGTGTCGAGTTTTGTCTGATGCACGGATCGACAATCGACATAGCGTGTCGAGTATTTGAAAATGCCTTGATAGCGAGTGTCAGTCTGTGCATCCGACAGGAGTCGACACATTATATCGAGTGTCGGTTCGTGCATCCGACAAGACTCGACACGTTATGTCTAGTGTCGAGTGAACACCGACGATGATGGCGAGTGTCGGTTGAAGCATCCGACAGGACTCGACATGTCGAGTGTCCTCTTCGTCATGACAAAACGCGTCGGTTTTCACCATTTTTACACACATCAAACAAAAAAATCAACCAAATAACACTTCGTTTAGCTCCACAAACACAAAATAAATACAAAATACGTGCCCAAACTCAAATCTCCAAATCCCTAAAATCTACTCCAAATCCCCAAACACAGGATAAATTTCTTGTTCCTCTTGCTGCGTTTTCGACGGTGTCGGGGGGTATTGGAAGCTCGACAATAACAAACGATTATGGAAATAGGACACGGTTATGAAAATAGGAAGAGGTAAGTGAAGGAAAGAGGGAAATAAAGAGTTTAGGAATAAATTGAATTTCAATAGGTATTTTAGTCATATTTTGAAGAAAGTGTCTATAGGATGAAAATTTTTTAGGATGTGTCCAAATTTCACTTAAGGCCCCTAAAAGTGCTATTTTTTCAATTTTTCCTATATATTTCTTGACTACAAAATTGTAGCTTGTAGGCCTTTGACAATAGTCCCTAGTCAATAATTCACTGAATTCATAATAGAAGTAAGAGATTTTTGGGTATTTAAAAGAAAATAATAATAAAATTATTTTAAAAGAGAGAGAGAGAGAGAGAGAGAGAGAGAGAGAGAAATTTGTAAAAGCTGAAGTTGGTTTTATTGTGGAAGAAAAATGATTCTAGTAATAAGTATACATATTTGGGTTCTCATATTTAGTTTTTATCCTATTCGTTTGATGACTTGAACTCAATCATTAAGTTCTACATCTAACTTTTAAAACTAGTGTGATACTTGTTTTTATGTTTGAAATTTGAATAGGTATGAATTAAATTCAAGTTGGAATAAGTTTGAATATAAAAGTTAATACATATACCTACATACATGCATATGTATATATGTATTTTGTGATTTTTTTTTGACATAACAAAAGTGTTTACATATTAATATTTGATAAAATTATTGTTGAAGTATTTAAATGTTACAAATTTATTATTTTAATTTTTTCATCTTAAAATATAAAGTAGTTGTAATTTATGTTGTGAGTATAATTTATTTAAATTTATAATTCTATAAAAAAATTAAGGATTTGATCTAGGAATGGATTAGGTGGCTATTTAATTTTTTTTAAAATATTGAGAAAGCCATAATATAAAATGAGGAATAGATAATAATATTTTAAAAAATAAAATACTAATTTATAGACAAATTGTTCATAAATGAATTTTATGCGGGGGATATTTTAGAGAATTAAAAATAAGAAAAAGGATTTAAACAATTACATAAGATAAAAAACAAAAAATTTTATGTTGTGTTTTTTTCATTTAAAAAAAATATTTTGAAAACACACATGCCAATACATTTTTCTTCAATATCAACTATATATCATTTTCAAAATTAAAAAAAAATTAAAATCAACCATATATTTTTATTTCATTTTGAAAAGAAAAACACAAAAAGTAAAAACAAATACACCAAGGCTTTCCCTATTTTGATAAAATTATATGAGAATCAGCCTTGTCTCAAAACAAAAAACGCATTAAAAATATCTTAAGTCTGAAAATTGGTCAAACTCAGACTTCATATATATATATATATATAAAAACCCTAGATGTCTAATCAACAATTAATATGGGAGTAACATATTACAAGCAATTTCATTGTTACTGAGGATGGATGAACCATAATAGGTAGTGGGAAAACTTTGTTTGCTTAGATCAAATTTTTATCAGCTATGACCAACTTGGCTCTTCTGGTTTGGGAGTGTTCCATTTGCCCAATCCAAGCATAAATTTTAACGGCTATCTTATAATAAATGTTAGTGTATCTCATATCTGCGAGATATAGTATTTGACATGGGTCTTATAATTTTAATTGGACCTTCAACTTAATCACTAAAGTTGGTGGGCCTCTTTTTTTTTTTTTTTTTCCCTTTTTTTAACAAAATGGTTTAAGAGTCAAGTTCTTAATTTAGCAATCTCTATTCAGTTTAGTTTATCAGTCATGTGAAAGATTCATTTGTTTAAGTTCTATATCATGCTTCCGTATGGGCTATTGGTAACGTGTATTATTTGGTGCTAGTTGGATCCTGTACCAAATGGCTTAACAATAATTTCTTCCCATGACATTTAATGAATATATTTGCTTTCGTGACAGTTGTGAAGTCGGAATTCAAGAGCTTCCCAAGAATTCTGCCCTGGGAAGACTGAGAGGAAGTGACAATGTGGTGAGTTATTTACTTTCTTGAAGATAATGAAAACCATAATGTGGAAATCTTGGAAACAAGTTGCTACAAAATTAGTGTTTTTGGTATTTATAGATTTCTTTTTGGAAAAAAAATAAAAACAAAGGTTCTTACTGAGCTAGAAGTGTGTGAAAAATTAGAAAACGATTTCATTGTTTCATTAGAAGAGTGGAAGATTGGATTGAGCAGCCTAGCCAAGTAAGAAAGAAGCGAGGATAAGTTTCATCTTTTCTTTGAAATTTTTTTCTTTGTTTCATTCCCAAAGTCCATCCAACCCTTTACCACTTGAGGTAATACCCAAAAAGCAAATAAAAGAAGTGTGGTTTTGGTTGAAAAGTGAGTAAAGTATGGGATTTATTATAAATACCGAATGGATAATGATTCAATGAATGGTGCACTTTCAGAGGTTATAGAAATAAAGCAATGCATAAGAAGTCCCATATTGCAGGTAGTCAGTTGTGTTCTGGGAAGAAGAGTGGTTAGTAAACACCTTTTGAAGAATAGGCAAGTGCTTCATAGATGAAAAGCATAAAATTTTAATAATAAGAAACAGAAGGAGGGCTGGGGAGCAAACTGATGTCTAAGGGCTACTTCATGTTCTTGAGTGACTGATGCTTCATCAGCTGATTGAACTCGTAACATTGACTGTTAACAATTAATAATTAGACATAACTTTATTCTGGTTTGGGTATTTCCTATTGATGGTTAGTTATTTCTACATTCTAGTCCTAGTTCATAATCAGTGAAAAGAATGTTTTGATTATTTAGTAAAGAGGTATGATCTATGTAAAATAAAGGCAATTGATAATACAGCCTGGATGTGTTCAAGACAATTGCAGAAGACTCAGAAAGTGGATTTGAAGATCATTCTTCATATTTTTGCCAAATCCTTTAGCTGGAAGATAATTCCTAAGCTAAACACAGAAAAATCAGTTAGTTAATCTAATTCATAAAAGTGGCTCTTGTAGCTTTGCTTGGTGAAACTGATACATTTAATTCATATAAAATTTTAATTTTACAGGATGTAAATCCTTCTGATTTTTTGGAATAAAGACAAAACTAAAACTAATATTAAACTTAATCTTGAAGTTTTGGTCAGTATATTGATGTTAGCCAATTTTGCCAATTTGCTACTTTCTAACTTTAGTACTTTTCTGTTTACTAGCACATATTTTGCTAGTTATGGTTGTGCCTGTACAGTTATGATAATGCCTCTGAAACTGTTCAATCTCATCAAAATCTGTAGCACCCTGTTTACATAATTCTACATCTTAAGCTATTTTTGGTAAAATAGGAACCTTCATTAAGCTATTACATGCTACTAATTATTTGCTTGTGCAATTGTAGTTGGAAATATACAGTCGGTGTTATAGTGAACAACCATTAGTAATTCAAGGTGCTGGAGCTGGGAATGACACAACAGCAGCTGGTGTGCTTGCTGATATTCTTGATCTTCAGGATCTATTTCCTTGAAAGAAATCTTGTTCGCTACGTTGGACAGAAACAAGAGTTGAAGTTGCGAATTATGCACACACACAGGTGAAGAGATATGCCATTTTTTGGCAAAATGTTGAAAGGGTAATTTTTTCGTGGAAGCTGCTACTATGGTTGGCACAAATCTCTTAGGTTTATGCCTGTGCACGCATGAAGAAATTTCGTAAAGATAAAAAAAAAAAAAAATTGTGCAACTGAATTTCTGTGGATGTTATTGGCTTTTTCTTTAACT
The DNA here is from genome assembly GCA_013180625.2 of Boswellia sacra. NCBI lineage: Eukaryota > Viridiplantae > Streptophyta > Magnoliopsida > Sapindales > Burseraceae > Boswellia > Boswellia sacra. Next base: position 40,092 of record SNVD02003925.1, read on the forward strand.
GGATAGCTGAGATTGTAGCCTATTACGTGCCAAAACTGGATGATGTGGATTTGAGGCTGTCATATAAATGACTGTCAGACATTTCTGTTGATAAAGTGGGAAAGCATCGATGTACTAGCTTCAGAATTGTTGATGATCCTCATGTTATTTCAAGGCTACAAGGGACTTTAGGTTCTTAATCCAAACCTTTATATTTTTTCCCCCTTTTTTTTCTGGCATGTAACTGAAAACAGTGCACAAGAGGAAAAATCCATATATTTAGAATTTGCTTATTTAAACTTCTAGGTTGACTGATTGTCTAGAAATCTTAAGGTTTAGGAATTTTTAATCTTGAGTTCCAATTCTGACAATTAGGTTTCATAAGAGTCAAGATTATTATGTGGAAGTGTGACCAAATATATTAAATAGAAATACCTAAGCGTTTCTAATTGATGAGTATCTTCACTAGTATTAGGAGACTTTTCATGAATTAGTAAGAGTATTCTTTAACAAATTTTTAGAGATTTAGATATGTGTGAATTTGGCACTATTATCACTCAATTAATTTTTTGGTTAAAATAAATTCAACAGTGATATAATAATTTCTTCAATAAATTACAAAAACAAAAAAAGTCCTTAGATGTCCAATCTTAAGTATGGTATTAATAGGTTATTTAAAAGTTGTCGTTAATATGTGGTAGGATGAATGATTCTTCTTGGTTAGGAGTTTCCCTTAAAAGTTTTTAGAAGTCGATTTTTAAAAAAAAAATGACGACTCTCATCTTGAATTTTAGTATGGTTAGGAGACTAAGGAATAAATAATATGTGCATAAAATATAATTAAATTTTAAAACCTGGTTTTATGTTATTAAATTTTCTTCAGAATTTTTTATCCTTTTTGTTTGATTAGTTACTATTTTCAATTTATTTTCTCCAATGCTATACCATATAACGTGATGTTATCTTCTAAGATGGATAATTATGCTGAAATTGCATCAATAATTGAATGGGATTTTTCTCCCTAAACGACTTGCGTTGTATTTTTGGATGGTTTAAGACAAAACACTATGAGCTTTAGTGGGAAAAAGAATTATACATTTTTAGCATTTTTACCCTTTTTTTTGGTAATTCTCTAGACTTTTTATTTTTATTTATTTATTTTTATGTTGGATAATTTTGATTGTTTCTGGTGTCCAAACAACCAAAGTCAAGTGAAAATTGGTTAAAGTAGCTCAAAATTCACCCAACTCGGTCCGATCAAAATAGCAGCCAGTAGGGCCTCCAACCGGCAAAATAGCACACTTGACTGGACCTCTAGCGCCCTCTACCACAGTCATTGATCCTCTATTCATATTTAGATCTGCCTTGGCAAATCCAGGATGAACGCAATTTATGCACATAGTTGGGTACATCTTGGCAAGAAGTCTTGTGTAGGTATTGAGAATGGCCTTGGATATGGTGTGAGCAGGCACCATTTCTGGCCATCCATTTGCTTCAATTGCATTTTCTTTCTAGTCATGCAGAAATCTTTTTATTATTGCATCCAGTTTCTCTTCGGTCAATTTTTCTACTTCCCCAAGTTCGTTTCTTGTCCTCTCACATGGAATTCTCTGCACAGTATTGTTCCTTTATTAGACAATTTTATGTATAAGGAATCTGCTAACCAGTGAATAGTTAACCAGGCTGTTCATTTGGGTGGCTTATCTGTTCAAGTAACCAATTATGCTAGAATGTTGAATCCTGAGGATTGGTTGAGTGGTTAAACTCTTTTATTGTTTCAACCAAAATAAAAGCTGTGCAATGCAGGAGTAGGCATATACTTTTAGCTCTCCCCTAAGAGAGGTAACAATAACTATTCTTGCTCCTGAAGTTGAAAGGTGCAATATTGGGAGGAGAGCTTCTGTTACTCTTTTGACTCCATAATAGTTAGTATTCAAGCACTCATCCGACTTCTCGTAAGTTTGTTTAATAAGATCTTGAACCATTTTGGCTGCCTTGCCTGATATCTGCTTCCGATTGCGTTAGACGAGTCGGTTTCTGGTGGGTACTGTTATTGGTAAAGCAAACAAATTTTAAGAACTACGACTTACCCAAGAACTAGGATCTATATTTAAGGCTCTTAGACCATCCTCATTAACTGCGACTGAAGAAGTTCTAGCGTTATTAACCTGCAGAAAATAGATTATCAAGTATCTCCGATAAGCATGGAATGGATAGTGAAAGGTGTTACATAAAAAGGTAGAAACCAACAATTTAAGAAACTCCTTTGTGTTGTCCACCTTATGATCCCTTGTTGGCACAGATTATGGCACAGTTACAGTATCATAAATCAAAGTACTTTGAATGGTTAATTTTGCATCTACCATTTGTCATTCTTAAGGTACATTAATTATATTCAGTAGATATTATCTCTTGAATATGCATTTTAGTTGCCTTTTGTATGATTTTCTGACAGTAGGGAGTTCCATACAGTATTTTGTGCCAACATTTTTTTCTTCACATAGTGAAGTGAGGATAGACATCAATTTGCATACTTTGTAAGTTGTGATTGCATTAGAGGTCTGAGATTAAGGGCCTCCTAAATGATGCAAATACTATAAAGAGTTGTCTTATATTTTGTTACATGAAGTCATAAAGGTGATAGAAGTCTAAAAAATGGGGGACATTCACTCCACCTTTTGCTGGTAATGTGGGCTAGCTTTTGATTACAATCTACTAAATGCTAATTAATCATTAAATATGAGCGACAGCTGTAAAGTATCAAATTATCCCTTACCAAGATGTCAAGTCTTTGGAAGTTGTCTTTTATAAACATGGTAAAGGACTCTATGCTAATATGATTCAGGACCTAGAGTCGGCGGAAAATTATGTTGGTTAAACCCAACTCATGAACTAGCATTGATGTTGCATCCTTCCCTCTCTTCTCATCTCTTGCTGTTAACACAACCACCACACCTTGAGTTGCAAGCTGCCGCACAATTTCAAGGCCGATGCCTTTGTTTGCACCTGTAACCACTGCATATCTAAAACAACAGCCCACAACTTGAGTATTAGTCATAACCAAAATGGTTCTTGTCAAGACATGATTGGTTTTATTTTGAAACTGAAGCTTTTACCTGTCAACTGGACTCGCTTCTTTGACTTGAATAGGTAAGCTGTTTGGAATAAATTTTATGATTTGGTACTGATCAAATAATCTCTTGTTTTGTTATGTGTGTTTGTAAGCTGAACCTGTTGGCCTCATTGTAAGTAATAATTTTAGCAATAAGTGCTCTATTCAAATTTTTTAGAGATAAAAGGTTGTTGCAAACTTGCAGCGTATTTGATCTTTTCTAAGATAATCTTGATATATATAGTTTTTTATGTTCTATAGTTATATGCATCGGATGGCACTAGATCAAATTACACAGGTTGACATGATTGCAACATGATCCCATTTGAAGGGAAATTTATATAGACACCCTTGAGCTTTTGGACTTGTTAACTTAGAGTAAGAGGTTTTGAATACTCATTTTTTATTTGTTGAAATTAATATGGGTGAGTTTCAGAGGTGTTAATATTAATTTTTATCAAATTATAAGAATCAAAGGGTTAAACCTTGACCTTTATATCTTTTTAAGTATATGTAAGATCTAAACCTTAGGAACGTTTGTTGATATTGCCCCATACTAAGTTCTGGCGTTAGGGCACGTCACAGATATCCCAAGAAAAGTTAAATAATGCAATGAAGTGAAGTGAAGGATGATCTTCTATGCAAAGAAGCACTTGTAATACAAAACAAGGTGGGTGGGAATTTGGTCCTAGGATGTGCTGAATTATATAGTGAAATTACAAAAGGACGGTCATGTCTCATATATACCTTGGGAAATGGGAATCCCAAGCGTATAAAAGATGCTTGGTCTTATACCAAGTTGCTTCAAAAAAGCCCTAATAAGATATTCTGAATATCTGTTTTATCAATATCTTCTTTTGTTGAGGTTAATAATACGACGCATAACATGATAGGATGAGGCGATTTGGTCCGTGTACATGTTCATTCTTTCATTTGGTCTAAGAAAAAGAACTATACAGAAGAAGACAAGAGCATGAATGGACCAAGATTAAGAAAACCTATAGAGGAGGGGACCTCAAACATCATTGGTAAAAGTCCTTGAGCATGCTTCCAAATGAAGATATCTCACCAAGTAGTACAAAGTAAGAGTAGTCAGCCCAAGATTGGCTAAATAATTTGTTCCAAACATGTACGAGCAAATTTCATTCTTCTATTGTAGAGATACATTGATTCAAAAACCTCCAATGGGGCTAAAACACACGTCTGTCTTAATGTTGAACAACTGAAAATCAGTTCACATTCTAACACATAAATTATACCAACCCCTTACTTTAGGCACTCTCATTTGCTCGTGACAGAAAAGAGTTCAGGAAGATTGTTAGCTCCAAAAGACAGCTAAAACAGTCTCATTGTCCATACTAATTTTAGTTATGTAAATTGTCTTTGATGACCAATCAACTGTGCTGTTTTCCCGTTTTCAGAACTTTGTGTATCGAGAAATAAATTGAATTTGCTGATTTGAGGATCTTGTAAATTAAACTGCGAACAAATATTAATTTTCAATAGCTTAAAAGGACTAGTTCAAAACTCAGCTATTTTAGTCTGATCAAAATAGCAGCCAGTAGGACCTCCAGCAGGCAATAGAGCACACTTGACTGGACCTCTAGCACCCTCTTCCACGGTCATGGTCCCCGTATGCCAGTTTAGATCAGTATCGACATAGCCAGGATGAACACAATTTATACACATATTTGGGTACTCCCTTGCTAGAAGTCTAGTGTAGGCATTGATAACGGCCTTGGAGATACTATAAGGAGGAAGCATGGTCGACCATCCATTGGCTTCGATTGTATTCTCCTTAAAATCATGCAAAAATCTTTTCAGTACAGCATCCAGTTTCTCTTCGCTCAGAGTTTCTACACTCCCAAGTTCAATTCTTGTAAACTCACTTGGTATCCTCTGCACAGATAATGATGTTTCCATTAAACAACGTATGCATACGATGTCACATCATTGTGTTAATAATGACTCAAATCAAGCGAAAAGGATGTTAATTGAGTTAATCATGACTTCAATCAAGCGAAGGATGTTAATTTGTTGAGATGAAGCACTAAAATACAAACTATTACATGTGATTATGGACAAGAAGGTTTGTCATATATCACTGCATTCGGTTAAATTCTAAAAGGCAACAAAAAACGTAAGCATATTTTACAAAATAATTAAAATTTAAAAAATTTAGGTACTTTAAAATCATAAATTTTTTGTTGTTGTCGAGAGCTAAAAACCGACAACCCTATAACCCAAAAAAAGTTTGTCTCAGCTGTCGGTATCTAGAGACTGATGATAAAGAAGAAGTGTAGATCTATCAAGCAGTGGATTTGTGATCAAATTGTCTTCTCTCTTCACACTAGTTAATTAATTTTATATATCCTAATTCCAACAGTCATTAGTTTGAGTGCATGATCCATCATCGATGAATAGTATATGATGGTGCCTATGGACAGATGATAATATAAATTATTACAAAGCGAAGCAATCATGAACACAATAAAAGCTCTGCTTACTCTTAGTTCACCCCTGAGAGAGGAGATATTAACTATCCTTGCTCCTGAGGTGGACTTTTGTAACAGAGGAAGGAGTGCTTCGGTCACTCTTTTGAGACCATAGTAATTAGTATTCAAGCATTCCTCTGCCTTCTCATATGTTTGTTTAATCACACCCTGATGAAACAACATCTGGGCCGCCTTCCCCGAGAGCTGCATTCAATATTTATTAACAATTAGCCTGTTTATGGCAAATTTTCACTCATAAATTAAGAACATATATATATATTTATTAGCTTTAACTGACCCAAATTTTCGGGTCTATATTTAAGGCTCTTAGGCCATCTTCATCCACTATAGCTCCATTAGCAGCAGCATTATTAACCTGCAGAAATTAGATGATTAAATTATTTTCTTGTTTTGTTAAAGATATATACATACTCATAAGAAAACATAACCCCAAAGTCCAAACATCAAAATCATTTTTCAAAAGAGCAAAGTAATGTACAATTTCCTTCTAGCTAGGCCTAAAAAGTTAGGGTAAGGATCCTTCACTTTTCAGGATAAGTTTGATACATCAACCTTTATATGCATAAAATCTTGGGAAGTATGAGGGAAATGACAGAAAAATCTACAATATGCTAATTAATGCGCATAGCAATGCTTAATAAATGAATCCGTTTACTTCTCATCTCCTCCTGGGTCAGATCTATTTCAGATCTTTCTCAAACTGAGTGAGCCCTTACTTTTATATACATCTCAAGCTTCTAACTTTTTGTTAACTTACAATTAGGATAAGTGATTACTTAATAAGAATAGTAGGAAGCAAATCTAGCTAGTACTGTTTCTTTTCTGCTATAGCATAACTTCAAATCACTTTATCTTTTTTCATAAATAAATTACAAGCGTTTATTAAAGCTCTCAGCTTTACTTAAATTACATGAATTGTTGAGAGTTGTAAATGCTTACCAAGATGTCAAGCCTTCCAAATTCTTCCTTGATAAAGTTGGCCAAAGATGCTATGCTAAGAGGGTCCAAAACATCAAGCTGATGGAAAACGACATTGCTTAATCCCATGTCATTAAGCATGGAGGTTGCTTTCATTCCTCTCTCTTCATCTCTAGCAGTTAAAATCACTCTCACACCTTCGCTTGCAAGCTGCCTCACTGTTTCAAGTCCAATGCCCTTGTTGGCACCTGTGACCACAGCATATCTATGACACAAAAAAAAAAAAAAAAGTCAAGCAACAAGCTTTAAGTACAAACGACCATGTCCAGGACTTCAGCTAGCTATAACAATTTTTACTTTTCTGGTGCTTGCTTTCCATTCTTGTCCATTGCTCCAGCCTGCACTCGGGATTGTTTTGAGTTTTGAAGATGAGTAGTTGGTTACTTTATTGGCTTCTACAGCCGAAGAACTTGAACTCATCAGGAACAGAAAGCTCACTGATTGGAGAAAGGGGAAATTCCAAAGAGCCCTCAAATCAGGGGCTTCTCGAAGACAAACACGAAGCGGAAAAAGTTTTCATGTGTACCCTTCAAGTAGCCCCAAAACAATAAAATACCTAATATGCCCCCAAGAAAACTCCTCTCCTCCCCTCTATTCCATCAAACTAACTCCTAACCACCTCACTAACTCTCTAACCAACTAACAAAAACTAGTAAATAACATACAAACAAACATTTGAAGAGATTAAAAAGTATAAATATTAAGGAAACCGGTTGGTAGCATTGTAAGGAAGTAAAATCGGTTCTTAAGGTATTTCTCTCTCTAATGTAACCACAAAATCATATTTTCTTACGTTTTATCATGATTTGTGAAAATTTGTTAGTTGATGAATAAATTTTGATATAAATGTAGGGAGTCAATTTTAGGAAATTATTGTATGGAACTTGTAGTTTTTTTCCTAAGAAAGTATAAATGGTTAGATTTTCATAATTTCAACAGGGTTTACTAGGGGTGTTAAAAAAAATCCGACCTGATCGGATTTGATCGGATTGATCGGGCTTTAGACAGGCTATATTGTTAAAAAAAACCCGAAATCGGGTTTAAAAAATCGAGTTTTACTGATATCGGGTTTGTTAAAGAAAACCCGAAAAAACCTGACCCGATTAATATGTTTTTTTTAAATTAAAATATGACATGTGTCAATCTATTATTAGTTAAAGCATAATATTTCTGTGGACTCTGCAACACCAGATTAGTTATATAAATATAAATCAGTTCCCATTTAAAAACCGTAATTCTTCTTCTCCTCCTTCAACAAACTCGCTGCCGCTTCTCCTTCACAAATCTGCCTCTGCCTCTACCCCCTCCAATGCTGCTCCTCCACTTTTGCTAGCGGCCTCCACTCTTCTCTTCTACCTTCACTCTTGCTTGCGCCCTCCACTATCGTCGCTCGTGCTCACGGCAGCCCCCACCAGCTTTCCCTTTTGTCACCTCTGTCACATGTCTTAGGTAGCTAACCGCCACTTGCTTGTAGCTCTCCATGGCGATCGTCTCCCCTCCTTCGGCTATCCACCTCCGCGATCCACAACTGTCTTGCCTCCATGGCCGTCCTCCTCCATGCTTCCACCCATCCATAGTCGACAAGCCTCAACATTTCCATAAGCCCCATCTAGGTAATTCTTCTCTTCATATCCATTCCAATTCCTCAAGTGGGTCAAAGGCTAAACGAACTTGATGCCCCTCATTTCACCTCTCTTATTCTCCTTTCCTTGGGTCTCATCTCTTGTGCTGTTGTCTTCACATTCCCCTCCTTTATCACCACATCAACTCACACCTCTTTCATTATCGATGTCGAGTTTGCAACGTCCATCAAAGAGACTGAAAATGGCGAGTGTTTGGAGCTATGGGGACCGACTGTGAAGTGGGGCTTTGACTTTAAGTTTGACAGCTCTAAAGAGTGTTGTGAGGCTTGCAAGGCCATGTGTACTGGCAATGTTTGGCCTTGCTTGTGTGATACTTGTGTGTGTTGTGGGATCAAGAAGGTTTGTGGATCAAGATTTGGAGAGGTGAGTGGGGAATTTGGTGCTTTTTTAATTTTAATGTTTTTTTAAGTGAATGATTTAAGATGATAAACCATAGATTAACTGATTTTAATGCTACTTAAATTTATAATTTTTAACTTGAAGTTTTGTTCCCTCGTTCTAGTGCTGGTTAAAGAAGCAGAAAGATATCTTGGCCCCTAATCGGCAAGAATCTTAGCCCCTGGTTATGTGGACTTCAGACCTCATCTTTGGAAAAGGGAGATATTTAAGTTTACATTTTATATTCACTTTTTGTTTATATGGCATTCTTGTCATCGTCATTGAGATATCTGTTTTTCTATTTTTGGTTGTTAAAAGTAAGGATTTATTTTATAAAATGAAATTTAACTAACATTATGTTAAATTATGAATAATGAATAAGTATTAAGTTAAATTATGGAACGAAAAATGAAGATAGGGGTAGCAATTCGTGTTCGTAGGTCATGTTCGTGTCGTGTCGAGCTATGACACGATTAAGATTGACCCAACACGAACACGACCCATTTATTATTCGTGTCACTAAGATGCAATGCGAACATAACACGATTATTCGATGAGAAATACGACACGACACGTTAACATGAATAATAAACGGGTCGTGCTCGTGTTAGACACGAACACGACCCGTCTAATACAATTAAGACATGTTTATATGATTGACACGACCTGATTGACACGATTATGACCCATTAACACGATTATGACACGTTACAAAATTAGGTTTCCAATTTTGTTAAATGACAAAAAATATCATAGGTTTTAAAATTCTATTTTTATTTTAAATTTTGGATACATGTAGAGACTAAAATGTCTAATATTATAATTTTAAACTTAGTATTTTTAAATTTAATATTATTTTGTAATCGTGTCAATATTCGTGTTAATCGTGTTATCGTGTATAATATGTATTAGGTATCATTTGTGTTACTCGTGTCATAAACGTGTTCGTCTCATAATCGTGTTCGTGTGTTGAAGACTCTCAACCCGAACACGACACAATTATTAAACGGGTTGACATCTCCGACATGAACACGACACGAACACGAATATGCCAAAACTCAAATCCGTTGAAACCCGTGTCGTGTCAAGTCGTGTCGAAAATTGCCACCCCTAAATGAAGATTAAATTGAAATTGAAAATTATTTTATAAACTGTTAAAATGAATGGGCTTTGTTTTGATATAATATAGTCAAATTTATGTTAATGGGCTTGTTTGTATAGAGTATAAGCTTTGAAATATATATGGGTCAAGAATAAATGTTGTAAATCAAATTTAATAAAACTATTAAAATGGTTTAGCCAAACCCGACGGACCTGATCTAATCCGAAGGTTCGGGTTATATATCGGATCCCTTCATTCAAAAACCTGATCTCGGGTCAATTTTTTCCAATCCGATCAAATATCGGGTTACGGTTCGACAAAACCCGACACGACCTGTGTGTACCCCTAGGGTCAAAAAGTCGGTAGAAAAATTAACGACTCCTTATCGACCTTGTAGACCTATCGTTGACTCATTATAAACCCTGTTAACCTAATGTCGGCACTGTCGACCCTGCCTACCCATTGTCAAAATTTCTTTACATTTCCAGAAGATAGGGTTGATTGGTCTACGTCTCGTCGACCCATCAACGACCTGATTCGATGGATTTATAGCACGTTGTGGGCTTGTCGATCTAGTTCGATAGGGTCAACAACATTTTGTAAACCCATCGACCTTCTTTTAGAATAGGTTGTTTAAGGCCTTTTTGAAGCTTGTTTTTTGTTTTTTCATGTATTTTCACTAATTTCTATGCATATTTGAATCCAGGTATGGTTTGTATTGGATTTGTGCTCTTATAAGGCCTTTCTGAAGCTATTTTTTATTTTTCATATATTTTCACTAATTTCTACGGATATTTGAATCCATAGATGGTTTGTATTTGCATTCTTATATGGCGGTACTTGGAAGGCACAAGCCAGTGTTAGTTACAAATACAAGGGTGCAAATTCAAGCACATCATCGATGCTAATGGGGATGTCTTCTTTTAGGACTTTGTGTCATTCGCATGTTCAAAACTAAGCTTAGATTGTTGATAAAAGGAGATAAGATTGAGAGCTCAAATCTCCACTATCGAATGTATTAGGCCTGTTCCAATCTGAAGTGAGGATGACTTCAAATTTATATTAATGCACTCCAAACTAGTCAAATTGGTCAATGTAGCATTAAAATGATCCTTCTTAAATGTTTTCAGGTCAAACGTTACTCTAGGCTCTTTCGAATCCATCTATGAACCTAAAATAACATGAAACAAAAGTCATTTCAATCCAAAAACATGGAAAACATTAAAAAAAAAGTGATTTTGTAAAATGGGTTGATAGGTCGATAGGTTATTAAACAGTTCGAAGGTCCATGGTTAACCCCTTATCGAACCATAGACCCACGAGTCTGTAAGGTTCTACAATGGTTACCAGTTCTACAGGGTTCCACATCGGGTAGATGATTGGCTCTACAGGTCGACGGTTAAACTAAGGGTCCACAATGGTTTGACAGGGGTTCGATAATTCTGCGAGGTTCAACTTGGGTTCGACAATGGGTCAACGGTTTGACCAGCGATCAACAATCATTTGACAGTTTTATAGGGTTCAACGTGGGGTCAATGAGTTAGTCTATAGGTCGACAAGGGGTCAACAACCCATCGAAATGGTTCGTCTTTTCCACAACGTCCAATTTCATCACATTTTCTTTTTTTTTCTGACAAAAACTAGCAAACCATCATTCCAATATGCACAAAATCACTCAATACAATTACAAACAACAAAACCATAAGCCTAAGTTAAAAAAAAAAAAAAAAGAAAACCTAAAATCGCAAAACTCATATTCAAATATGTTTCTCTCTTTCTACTAAAACATCACATATTCATCATTCTAATGTCTATCAACTAATTTCAAACACTAAATGACACAAAATAAACATGAAATCGAAAATACTTACCTTCAACCATAAGCTGAGATTGTTCTATTTAGTTTGAATTAGAGTTGGAATCGGGTCAGGCCGGGGGCGGGGATGCCTTCCCCATCCCCAATTTTAAGAGTGTTGTTATTTAAACCCCCTAGAATTTCTTTTGAAGCCCCTTTTTTAATTTATTTTATAAAGCTCCAAATTTATCCACTTTATAAATATCTATTTATAATAAAAACTCTCATCTCTCCCTTCTTCATATTTGATTTTATCTACTATTCTTCAAGGTATGATAAATTAAGAAATCATTTTTTTTTTTACTTTGCATGATCGATTATATTCAACTAAAGCACCCATTCAAAATAAGAATCAAGATATTTGAACTTTATAAGCTACTTCAAGCATGCATTCAATTATATTTACTGGGAACATGATGTCAGCAAATTATATTTACTAGAAACAAGATGTAAGCAGGTATTTGATAATTAAAACCAGATTCCAACAACCTAAAAGTGCCATTATTAATCCAATTTATAGTAGCCTACACTTTCCTCCCTCCTATTCTAACTAATCCTTTATTGATCCAATGCCAAGGCCTTCACAAGGAATGATGATTATGAAACCTGTATAGCCATTCAAAATTAGTAGAGACCACCGGCCCCCAGCCGTCGCCGTCGCACCCCCTATATCATTCTAAGTTAGATAGTTATTTAATAAATTATTTGGTAAGACTCTCATAATATTATTTTATTTTATTTATTTGATGAATTCTACGTGGAAGCAGACAAAACGAAGAGTGAAGAGAAGAAGCTTCATATTGTATTGCAAATAAATTTATTAAAAAATAGGTATTTAAAATAGGGATGGTTTTGGAATTATATAATATATATTTGGGAAAGGGGTCTAGAAAGAAATTTTGTTGGGACTTTAATAAAAACACTCAATTTTAAAATCAATCCCCATCCCATTAATCCCCAATCGGGGATGGGGAATCCCCAAAAATAAAAAAACATCCCCATCCCCAGCCCCTATTTATCCAATAACAATTTTAAAATTTTAACATCCAAAATTTATAACTTTCGAAATAAATCATAGTTTAAGCAATAGTTACAATTGTAAACTTACAAATAACTAATGAGTCCACAGTCAACACCTTTAAAATAACAAAAAATAACCAATAAGTCCATAGTCAACATCCTTAAAATAACACAATATCAACATTCCACCACGAGCATTAAAAATTACATTCTATTGTTGAAACACCCCATTCATGGGCCTATATTAAAGCCCAAGCCCAACTGATTTTTTTTATAATCAGCCCATCACATGTTAGCCCAGCCCTTAGCAAAATTATAAGACAAAAAAAAAAGAGAAGAATTCTAGAAAAATGAAGAGGGGTGACGGCTGAAGAGAGGAGAAAGGGAATAAGCCAATTTGAGGGTTGTGTGCAGAGAAAAACCAGGTAATTTTCATAATTCTAAGATAATATTAAGTTATTTTTGTATTTTTCATGCAAGAGGATTAAAATTTGAGGAGATATTTGGATGTCTTAGAATTTTAGAGAGAGAAAGAGGATCAAGATGGAATTGAAGTCTTATTTAAGGTAATTGATTATTTTCTTGATGTGTTTATGGTTTGTCTTGGTGAATTTTAAGGTTTAAAATGTTGAAATTAAATTTAGGGTTCTGTGAACAGTAGCAATTCCGAAAATTTCTGCAATTTATTGGCTTTGAATCTGATTCTCAAATTTATATATATTAAATTAGACATCATAAGGATTTGTTTAAAATTGGAATCACTGAAAAATGTTGAGTATAGAATTTTATGAAGTTTCGAAATTTACTGTTTACTACTGGAAATTCAGTTTTTCTACAGAAAATCAGTTTTGGGTAAGTGATTTGAGGTATCTAGAAGTCTTCAAAAATTATGAAATTTGGGGTACGAGTTTATATATATGTCTAGTTTAATTCTGGAGAGTTTTGTGATTTTACAAATTTATTTCGAATTATCATGTATTTTGGAATAGGGAGAGGTCAGTTCTAGAAATTTATTTACAGAATTTTTGTATCTGGAAATATGAATATTTTGAGGTACCTAATGAACTTAGAATGCTATGAAATTTTATATGGTATTAGATATGTATGTGTAGAAGGTATGTATAAAATCTTAGACCAATTTGACAAGTCGGTTATTTATTAAAAATCAGAGAGCAAGAACTATTCTGTTTAAGAAGTTTAGAAATATAATTAATTAGGATTGATTGGATTAAGATATGAAGTTGGATATTGAGAATTTTAAATATTCAAGTTGATTACTAATTGAATATGATGTGATAAGCTCTTTTATGATGTTAGGACAAGGAAGGATTAATTCTTTGTTGAAGAATGTGGCCGTATAGGCGGAATGTTGATTTTGGAATCAAATCCGAGCTAACCGAGTTGTACAACCAAATTAGTGAGTGGATTATGTTTTGAGAAATTCATATTATATTAAAGCGTATTAGATTTATGGTTTTCCATATGATTTAAGTTATTAGTTTAATTAATTGAGTTATATTAAAAGTTTTTAGAATAGATGATAATGATTTATGTATTTTGGGAATAGGAATGTGTAAAGTATTAGATTTTGGATAGAAGAGATGGTTATGGGTGGTGCTAGTAGATTAGTTTTTGAATATATAGCAATTGTTGTTTATAAATTTGAGTATAAGAGAAAAATAAATTTAAAGTGAAAGTTGTAGAATGAATATATATATATATATATATTATGTTGGTGAAAAGTAGAAAGTTTTTGTTTATGATTTGAAAGGAGACATGTTATAATTAAATGAATTAGTATAGAAAATTGAGGTATTGGGTTAATTTCTTTAAATAAATCTATATGTTGAAGAAATTGTGATTTTGGTTAACAAAATGATAAGTGATTGTATATTCAAAATAATAGCAAATTAAAAAGAAAAAGTTTTGGAAAGTAGAATTTAAATTCTATAAGGGTGACAATGCAAAATTTTAAAACTGCTCAAGCAGGGACTGAATTACAAATTTAGAAAGTTGTTCCAGAAATTGTAGGGACCTGAATGCAGAATTATGAAAAATTTAGAATAGTCAAAAAGATTTTAGTTGAAGTATGATATATGAAATTTTGAGATAAAAATATAAATTGTAGCTTATAGTGAGATGTAAAGTATTTTACTTTATGGATATTTTAGAAAGTTTTAGAAAGAGTAGAAGATTTATTTTTCTGGATAATTAGAAATATGTTTTAGTATTTACGTAGTTATATTTACTTAGCATTTTATGGAATTACCAAGAATTTTAGCGAATTTAGAAAAATTCAAGTTAGTTTCTATAGTATTTCTTGAAGGTAGATAGCCTCATTTGTTATACTTACTTTTAATTATCAAGATATTTCAAAGCGAGTTTTCAAATTGATTGTAGACATGAATTTTAGTTTTAAAAATTATTTTTGAACGAAGATATAACATTTAGAAAAGAAAAATTAGATTTTGTATTTGAAGTGCATTTTAGTTTTTCAGAAGTAATATTTTATAAATTTAGAGAAAGTGTGAAAGCATTGATATTTAAAGTTTTCATAGTCATTTGACTCAAGGATTTCTTAAAGTAGCTAGAAATATTCTTTTAAATGATTGTCCTAGATTAATTCAAATAGTACAAATATTTTCAGTTTTAGCTTGCATAAAATTTTCAGATTTCGATGAATTGCCTGAAAAGAGAAATTTTAGCATATAAAGTAATTTTTAAATGAAATCAGTTTTTAATGAAAATAAGAAAGTGTAGTTATGTTATACTAAGCTAGTACCCAGATACCCAGACAATTAGTCAGATTACTTAGATAGTGATACAGATAGAGGCCTTTGGAGTCCGTTCAGACACACATAGAGGCTTTGGGCAGTGTGATCTGGGCGCTTTAGCCCTTTGGGGGCAGCTCTACCCATGCGTATGATCAGATAGCAGGCCTGCGCGATATTAGATCTCGCCAGGTAGAGATAGCTCTGCCTGCGTGATGTAGATCTCACCAGGTATGAGAAAATTCAGATAGTTCTGCCTATGCGATGTTAGATCTCGCTAGGCAGGATGAGACAGTTCCAGGGGTACTTGTTTAGTATAATGAAAAGAGTTTTGAATATGTTTATATGAGTTAGTTTGAATAAGAAGTATGATTCACAAAAGTTTCTTTTGAAAGAAGATTTTTAAGAAAATTTTGTTTGGCATAGTAAATAACTAAAGCGATGATTTTAGCATGATCATCAAGAGCATCGTATTATACGATTGAAGATGATTATTTTATTGTTTTAACCATAAATAGTATTTTGATGCATTTAGTTATTCAATAATTTTTTTATTTTAAAGTTTTATGACATTTTAAATGATATGAAAGTTATATATTATGAAGACTACATTTTTTATAAAAAGCAAATAATTATTTTATAACAATATGATTTCTTTTGGATTTATTTACAAATACATTTTTTTATCCCCACTCACTGAGTTTTATACTCACAACTTTATTTTTATTTTTCTTTGTTTTTAAAATTTCTCCCCCCAGGTTGAAAGCAAAATGTGATCTAGTTAGGAAGTGTGGAGGCCCAGCCACGTGATGGTGCAAGGATAGGTCAAGGTTGTAATAGTTAAATTGTTTTATTTAAATTTCATTTGTGGATGTAAAGGAAATTATTTCAAGTTTGTTCCATGAGAAGGAGAAGAATTAAGAAACAGTCAGTAGTCCACAGTTTTAGGCATGATTCGCCCGTGTAGCTAGGGGTGGGTCGTGTCAATTTGGTATCAGAGCATGGTTAAGATTCTGTAGACTTCTACTATATCAGATAGAAGTATTTGCTTTGAAAAGATATAGTTGTCTGTAGAAGCACCATCAAACTTAGACGTGGCAACCTCATATGAATATAGTTGGAGAAATAAATTGGCTTAGACTTAGTAGCTCAAAGAGAGATTAGTTAGTTATGACTTAGTTATGACGTTAGATACTTATCTTAGAATTTATTGCTTACCTAATTATTTTGGGACATAGCTATTTGTTCTATGTTAGTATTTTAAGTTGTTAAGATTTGAACGGAGATATTCAATATAAGGCTGGATACTTTTATCAAGCATTGTGAATTAGAGGATTTATGTGTAGCTTAATTTTCGAGTTATGTTAGTGTTATGAATTGTGATGATTTTCATATGAAAACTAAGATTATATGAAGAACTGAGTTACGATAATTGTAATATGGGGAATTACATGGTATATGCTATTTTAGAATGCAAGGTATATTGAGGAGGAATTTAGAAAATTATGATTTGCTTGGATGATTTTTATGATAATTGAGTTATGCATGATATGTAGTATACGATGACATAAGATGATTGAAGCTTTTACTTTAAAACACTAGTTTTGAGAGTAGTAAGTTGAGATATGAAGATGCATCGAATGATAAAGAGCATATCTTTACATAGTAGTGTGAAAAAAAAAATGCATCGAATGATAAAGAGCATATCTTTACATAGTAGTGTGAAAAAAAAAAAATGAAGATGAAGTATTTAGTATAGATTCTATTATTGATGAGATAGTGATCATGATTTTAGAGGTTGTGAAAGTACTTTTGTGGAACCTAAAAATTTATTTTCTTGATGTATTGTCAGAAGTGGGTCATTGGATCTTTAGTCCAACTTATGTGATGTATATGGACAAGTAGAAGGATTTAAGTGGCTCAATAAGAAATATAAGGTTGGATTCGCTTAGTTATGAAAGTGGAACTATATCAATGTCATGACCTAACTAAGACTTTGAATCATGTGAGATAGTTTTGAAAAGAAGTGATTTGTATGGTTATCAGTTATGACGTTTTCATGTTATTTATATGACGAAGAGGGCTTTGAGGTAGTAAGTTATATTTTCAAGTGATATTTCAGTATGTGCACATATTTATATTTGACAATAATAGTTATAAATTTTTATATGTTATTAGCAAGAAGTTAAATTATTATTGTTGGATTTGTGATGAACAAAACATTTAAAGAGTTTGAGCTAACGACATTATGTTAGAAGAATATGATGGCTGAGTTGAGATGATGACAAGAGTTTATGAAAAAGTTAAGTTGATGGAAATACATATGGGACATGTTGTTGTTGATGATGTTATTATAATTATTATTATTATTTTAAATGATTTGCAAGTTGGTTAAGTTTGAAAGGCAAAGGATGTCTTGTCAAGATTTTTATTGACGTTTTTTTTTTCATAGATGCATCCATGGTCTTTTAGATACAAGTTTCGGACTCAAGTACGATTCTTACAAGTGCTTTATCAAGTTTGTGTATTTGAAGTATAAAGAGTGTGCCTTTAGTAATGACATATCCTGGTTATTGCTTTCCTTTGGAGCACCGGGATCCTAAGGATAGCGATAGTTAGGATGGGTTATACCAATTTGACAACTCATTAATTGATTTTAAAAAGTAAAAGTATGTATGGAAGAAGTAAAGAAAGAAGTTGTTATATTTATAAGTCAAAAGAATTGGAAATTTGTCTTCCTAATCTAGAGACAAATGTTGATTCACATGGAAGACGAAATATTCTAGCACCAATCAGAGACTAATCATTCTTTTGTGAGAAATCAATGTTGTAGCTTATTGAAATGATTCTTGGTAGTGAATGAAGAAATAGAACAGTCATGCTACATGATTCTCAAAGCGTACGATATATTTGTATTATTATACATGATTCTCAAAGCGTACGATATATTTGTATTATTATATAGTACTACGTGAATGTGCTCTATCACTTGGACACTTTAGACTTTTTACAAATTTCGAGGACGAAATTTTTTTTTTGAGGAGGTAGTATTGAAACACCCCATTCATGGGCCTATATTAAAGCCCAAGCCCAACTGATTTTTTTTATAATCAGCCCATCACATGTTAGCCCAGCCCTTAGCAAAATTATAAGACAAAAAAAAAAGAGGAGAATTCCAGAAAAATGGAGAGGGGTGACGGCTGAAGAGAGGAGAAAGGGAAGAAGCCAATTTGAGGGTTGTGTGAAGAAAAAAAACCAGGTAATTTTCATAATTCTAAGATAATATTAAGTTATTTTTGTATTTTTCATGCAAGAGGATTGAAATTTGAGGAGATATTTGGATGTTTTAGAATATTTAGAGAGAGAATCTAGAGAGAGAAGGAGGATCAAGATGGAATTGAAGTCTTATTTAAGGTAAATGATTATTTTCTTGATGTGTTTATGGTTTGTCTTGGTGAATTTTAAGGTTTAAAATGTTGAAATTAAATTTAGGGTTCTGTGAACAGTAGCAATTCCAAAAATTTCTGCAATTTATTGGCTTTGAATCTGATTCTCAAATTTATATATGTTAAATTAGACATCATAAGGATTTGTTTAAAATTGGAATCACTGAAAAATGTTGAGTATGAAATTTTATGAATTTTCGAAATTTACTGTTTACTACTGGAAATTCAGTTTTTCTACAGAAAATCAGTTTTGGGTAAGTGATTTGAGGTATCTAGAAGTCTTCAAAAATTATGAAATTTGGGGTACGAGTTTATATATATGTCTAGTTTAATTCTAGAGAGTTTTGTGATTTTACAAATTTATTTCGAATTATCATGTATTTTGGAATAGGGAGAGGTCAGTTCTAGAAATTTATTTACATAATTTTTGTATCTAGAAATATGAATATTTTGAGGTACCTAATGAACTTAGAAAGCTATAAAATTTTATATGGTATTAGATATGTATGTGTAGAAGGTATGTATAAAATCTTAGACCATTTTGACAAGTCGGTTATTTATTAAAAATCAGAGAGCAAGAACTATTCTGTTTAAGAAGTTTAGAAATACAATTAATTAGGATTGATTGGATTAAGATATGAAGTTGGATATTGAGAATTTTAAATATTCAAGTTGATTACTAATTGAATATGATGTGATAAGCTCTTTTATGATGTTAGGACAAGGAAGGATTAATTCTTTGTTGAAGAATGTGGCCGTATAGGCGGAATGTTGATTTTTGAATCAAATCCGAGCTAACCGAGTTGTGCAACCAAATTAGTGAGTGGATTATGTTTTGAGAAATTCATATTATATTAAAGCGTATTAGATTTATGGTTTTCCATATGATTTAAGTTATTAGTTTAATTAATTGAGTTATATTAAAAGTTTTTAGAATAGATGATGATGATTTATGTATTTTGGGAACAGAGTGTGTAAAGTATTAGATTTTGGACAGAAGAGATGGTTATGGGTGGTGCTAGTAGATTAGTTTTTGAATATATAGCAATTATTATTTCGATAAATTTGAGTACAAGAGAAAAATAAATTTAAGGTGAAAGTTGTAGAATGAATATATATATATATATTATATGTTGGTGGAAAGTAGAAAGTTTTTGTTTATGATTTGAAAGGAGACATGTTATAATTAAATGAATTAGTATAGAAAATTGAGGTATTGGGTTAATTTCTTTAAATAAATATATATGTTGAAGAAATTATGATTTTGGTTAACAAAATAATAAGTGATTGTATATTCAAAATAATAGCAAATTAAAAAGAAAAAGTTTTGGAAAGTAGAATTTAAATTCTGCAGGGGTGACAATGTAAAATTTTAAAACTGCTCAAACAGGGGCTGAATTACAAATTTAGAAAGCTGTTCCAGAAATTGTAGGGACCTGAATGCAGAATTATGAAAAATTTAGAATAGTCAAAAAGATTTTAGTTGAAGTATGATATATGAAATTTTGAGATAAAAATATAAATTATAGCTTATAGTGAGATGGAAAGTATTTTACTTTATGGATATTTTAGAAAGTTTTATAACGAGTAGAAGATTTATTTTTCTGGATAATTAGAAATATGTTTTAGTATTTACGTAGTTATATTTACTTAGCATTTTATAGAATTACCAAGAATTTTAACGAATTTAGAAAAATTCAAGTTAGTTTCTATAGTATTTCTTGAAGGTAGATAGCCTCATTTGTTATACTTACTTTTAATTATCAAGATATTTCAAAGTGAGTTTTCAAATTGGTTGTAGACATGAATTTTAGTTTTAAAAATTATTTTTGAACGAAGATATAACATTTAGAAAAGAAAAATCAGATTTTGTATTTGAAGTGTATTTTAGTTTTTCAGAAAGTAATATTTTGTAAATTTAGAGAAAGTGTGAAAGCATTGATATTTAAAGTTTTCATAGTTATTTGACTCAAAGATTTCTTAAAGTAGTTAGAAATGTTCTTTTAAATGATTGTCCTAGATTAATTCAAATAGTACAAATATTTTCAGTTTTAACTTGCATAAAATTTTCAGATTTCGATGAATTGCTTGAAAAGAGAAATTTTAGCATATAAAGTAATTTTTAAATGAAATCAGTTTTTAATGAAAATAAGAAAGTGTAGTTATGTTATACTAAGCTAGTGCTCAGATACCCAGATAATTAGTCAGATCACTTAGACAGTGATACAGATAGAGGCCTTTGGGGGCCGTTTAGACACACATAGAGGCTTTGGGCCGTGTGATCTGGGTACTTTAGCCCTTTGGGGGTAGCTCTACCCATGCGTATGATCAGATAGCAGGCCTGCGCGATGTTAGATCTCGCCAGGTACAGATAGCTCTGCCTGCATTATGTAGATCTCACCAGGTATGAGGAAATTCATATAGTTCTGCGTATGCGATGTTAGATCTCGCCAGGTAGGATGAGACAGTTCCAGGGGTACTTGTTTAGTATAATGAAAAGAGTTTTGAATATGCTTATATGAGTTAGTTTGAATAAGAAGTGTGATTCACAAAAGTTTCTTTTGAAAGAAGATTTTTAAGAAAATTATGTTTGGCATAGTAAATAACTAAAGCGATGATTTTAGCATGATCATCAAGAGTATTATATTATACGATTGAAGATGATTATTTTATTGTTTTAACCATAACTAGTATTTTGATGCATTTAGTTATTCAATAATTTTTTTATTTTAAAGTTTTATGACATTTTAAATGATATGAAAGTTATATATTATGAAGACTATATTTTTTATATAAAGCAAATAATTATTTTATAACAATATGATTTCTTTTGGATTTATTTACAAATACATTTTTTTTATCCCTACTCACTGAATTTTATACTCACAACTTTATTTTTATTTTTCTTTGTTTTTAAAATTTCTCCCCCCAGGTTGAAAGCAAAATGTGATCTAGTTAGGAAGTGTGGAGGCCCAGCCACGTGATGGTGCAAGGATAGGTCAAGGTTGTAATAGTTAAATTGTTTTATTTAAATTTCATTTGTGGATGTAATGGAAATTATTTCAAGTTTGTTCCATGAGAAAGACAAGAATTAAGAAACAGTCAGTAGTCCACAGTTTTAGGCATAATTCGCTCGTGTAGCTAGGGGTGGGTCGTGTCAATTGTTACAAAATAACAACAAATCTCTACCACATAACTATGCTTTCTTCTCAAAGATCGTCACTATCTTGAAAAAAAAAGTTTATTAGTTCGAATAAGTAATGAAAATGTAAAAGTACTAATAGAATTAAAGAATTAGATAAAAACAATTACCTCATCATTGTCAATAGCACAGAAAGCATAAGGATCATCATCAACATCTGTATCTTCATCAAAAAATGTGGGGTATCCAAAATCATTTGTAGTAGAGTCTAAATTGAAAAATAATACAAAATTCAAGCAGAGTAGCATGATAATTAAAAAGTATAAAATGTTGTAAATTAAAACAATTACCTCTCAAGTGAGCCTATAACCAACTATAACCAACTATTAGAACACATCAAAATCTTAACTATTCTTGGATGAAGACAACTATGCTGATTGCTCAAAAATCTCCCACCAGTACTGAATGCAGACTCAGAAGCAATAATAGACACTAGAAGAACTAGAATATCTCTTGCAACCTCGGCTAGTAGAGGATACTTACTTTCGTTTGGCTTCCACCAATTCAATATATCAAAATCATTTGTCAAAGGCAAAACTTTTTGATCCAGGTAAGGATTTAACTCAACTCTTGAAGCCCTACTGTCACTAGATTTGGCAAACAATTCAAAATTAATCATGTATTCAACTTGTCTATTAGAATTACTCATTGATAAATGAGAAGATAAATGTGCAGTTAAAGAAGCAACAAGTTCAAAGGTCTCTCTATTATTCTTTTTGGTCTCATACTCATTTACCAAATCCAAACAAAGTTTCCAAAGTCTTTCACTATGGAAAGAAGCCTCTTCATCACCAAAGATGATGGAAAATAGTAATAAACCAATTTCACTTTGTACCTGGGATCCAACATTGTTGCTATTGCCATTACTCCATGGATCACTTGCCAATATTTCTCACATTTTGAGATCATATTAGATGCCATTTTTTTAATTTCAGAATAAGAAGATTCAACCAATCAGATAATGACAATCTAATCTCACAAACTTGTAGAAAAAACAAATTGGTTGTACGATACTTACTCCCAGAAATCATTTCAGCGACTTCGTAAAACAATTTCAAATTTTCCTCTAAGACCATGGCTAATGCTCAATCATTGTCAATTGTAGATTCCTAAATTGTGGATAACGTTGTGTCAAACGAGTGAAAATATTTCTATATGGCATTGCACTGGTAAGTATAAGATATGTAGAGTTCCATCTTGTCTTACAATCAGGATGTAACTTTCTATCAGCAAAAATGTTTAATTTCTTCACCGCATCCTCAAATTTCTCAATTTCTTTTTTGTGTTCCTGTCTAGTAAGCTACATATCCACATTAATTCCCTCACCAATTACATCTAAACCAGCCTTCACAATCAAATTCAATATATGCGCAGAACAACGCATATGAAACAATTTCCCATCCAATATTAGATCTTTAAAAGAAAGCTTTTCTATCAAATAGGTGACAGGAGATCGTTAATGCTACAATTATCAACAATTATTGTAGCGCTCAATGGTCAAGTCCATCAAACACCAATGCAACGCCTCACAAAGCTTCTCCGTTGTATGTGGACAAGGCACATATATAAACCTACAAGATTATATTAAAAATTATTATAAACAAATTTCATAAAATAATAAAATAAAGAATCAATATGATATTAACAAAAGGAAGTTAAAGGAAGTATACCTCCATATACGACTTTGTAAAGGCCAAGAATCAATATGATATATAAACCCTTTCATTTGGTTGCTAGTTGTCCACATATCAGTTATAATAGCAATCCTACTTTGGTTATTTGCAATCAATATATTAAGCTTTTCCTTCTGAAGCTCATAGATTTCAAAATTTTCATTTCTGATAGTTTTCCGACACATCAACTTGAATAATGGATTAAGAGATTTACAACTCTTCTAAATCCTTCATGTTCAATTGCATTAATAGGATATTGATGCAATATGATCATAGAAGCAATTTCCTTCTTTGTAACATCAGGATCATAACTATATGTGTCCAATGTGGTCTTCCCTTCATTTGTTTTGGCCCTTTCCAAACAATATTGCTTAATGTTTTTTGATTTCTCTTAAGATAAGTTTCTAAGTGGTCATGTAAGTGTCTTGTCCCATCATTAGCTCTCCCCACAAGTTTATTGTTGCAATAATTACATATGGCCTTCTCTTCACCATTGATTTTTTGCTTTTTCTAATGTTGCCATACAACATATCACAATTTTCCTTATCTTGTCCCAATCCTTTTCTTAATATTAGGGATAGCAATTATTCCCGCATGATCCGGGTACCCGGATTATCCCCGGTCAATCCGGTTGAAAAAAAAAAAATCGGATTTTGTGGGGAGAAAATCCAGGTGCAGGGATTTTTAAGAAGAAATAGTCCGGGTGCAGTACGGGGTGCGGTATTGCCAATAAACCCCGCACCTGCATAATTCAAGTCATTCATCAAAATATATATATATATACCAAGACTTGAACCCATGACTTAGAAATTGAATTTTAACTATTATCCATCAAACCACATACCTTTTTACTATTAAAATTGGTAGACAAGTTTATTATTTTTTATATAATTTAATTAAAACTAATTAATCAAGTAATATATTGTATTTGAATTTAGATGTTGAAAAACACATCATACAAGCTTTTCCACAACGATGAAGCACATCTTTATAGCATATTAAGCAGCCTTATTTTATTTTATTCATTTCAAAGAGTTAAAAAAAAAAGTAAGAAAAAAAGTGGGGAAAGCCCGGGGTCGAGTGCGGCGCGGGTGCAGTATGTATAATATCAAAACCCGCAAATACCCACACCGAGAAAAACCCGAAAAAATCCGAGGATTTTACAGGGACTGGGGGAAAATTTTTTTGTTCAGTGCGGGTGTGGAAACGCCAAACCTGCATCCGTACCCGGATTTTGCCATCCCTACTTAAGATCTCTAACTTCTATTTCATTTAACTCCCTCTTAGCACCTCTTGTCTATTCCTTATCTACTAATTGGAGGATGGACATCCTTAATCTTAAAATAACAAGAACAGAAAAAAAATATAAATTCAAGATATATTTTAAATTAAATCAAAGAAATGGGATGGAGAAAACAGCAAACCAAACCAAGAATGATATTAAATAGCACAACACACAATTAAAATCATTAAAAATAGAAACTGCATCTAAAATCATTACGAAACAAAAGTAAACCTTACATGTTCTCTCTTTGTAACTAAATGCATATAAAAAGAAACAAATAAGGAAAATACTACATGGAGAAAATAGCAAACTAAGGTTTTGTTAATATTATATTTTATTAACCAAACAAGACAACTACACCATAACCAAACAAGAATGCTATTACTTTCTTTAAAATATTACTTGTTATTACTTGTATATAAAAAGAAACAAATGACAAAACTTTTGTTAATAAATAACTTACAGTGACTTTGTGAATTGCATCATAAACAGTGAAATGTTATGCAGTTAATATTATATAATTTGTATCATATGTATATAATCATTACAATCGATTTATATTTATTTATTTAGAACTGCATCGTCATTTGTATATTATAAACAACTTATATTTCATTTATTTATATTATATTATGTAATTGCTCATATGAAAATTCACCCATGAAACCGCATAATTTGTAGAATATAGTGAAATGATAAATGTGCAATTGCTTGTAAAACTCATATGACGATGAAAAAAAGAATTACAGAAAACAGTGAAATGATAAATGTTATCGCATCTACTAAAATAAAACAACAAAAAAGAGAAATGAAATGATTAATCACTGCACCATTTTCATTGCCAAATTTCAATCAATTTAAGATACCTAAATAAATAATTATTACATGCACTTGATTTTTTAGTTCTTTCGAGAATAATATGTAAGGAGGCTATAATTTCATTTTGAATTGCCAAAAGAATCTGACTACAATCCATTGATTTATCTACGACAGAATCTTTTATGAATAAAAAAGATTGGGCATATTACAGATTTACACTATTGTTCTTCAACCGATTAAATAATGTCGAACAGAATACAAAATCAACAATCAACGAAATACATGGCCACTCTTCTTGCTAAATTTCCCATGAAACAAACAGATTGAATATTATAAAAGAAAATGACAAAGAAAGAAGTAAAATACCTTAATCGACAACCAGATAGAAAAGTCTAAATGGATTGAAATGCTTAGAGAGGGCAAATGACCGCAAATCTGCAAGAAATTGGCTCATTGTTCAGAAAATTTCACAGAATTTGAGGAATAAATTCCCAAAGAAAGCTGATTCTCTTTCGTCCTTTAAGGCCTTTTGTTGAAGTGAAATGACAGAGTGATGATCTCGTTCTTGTTTGCCTGGTTACTGAGAGCGGGTAAGAATTAGTTAAACAAAACTTATAATAACGAACATGCCTCTAATCTTTGCTGAGTCAATGTGTGAGTTGACTAATAGAGTAATAACAAAAATTGGAAAAAGAAAAAAAAAAACAAAAAGTAAGGGATGAGAACACGATCTCCTACTGTTTTGCTTGGTCAGCTCCAAGGGAGGGAGAAAGAAGTCTAGTTGCTTGGTCACCTGTGAGGGAGGAAGAAAGTCTAGTACGTTTCGCCGATGAGAGAGGAAGAAAGAAGTGTAGCAGCTTTAGCCTTCGAGGGAAGAAGAAAGAAATCTGGGAGGCAATATACGTTATGGCGTTTTGGTGAAAGAGAACAGTCATAACACAGAGGATGAATAAAGCATTTGAGGCGCAAATTGAGGTGAGTTGGGCTGGGTTTGGGGCATGGGTTCTATAAAAATAGTTGGACTCTGGGCTGCTAGGTTACATTTATATATATATATATATATATACTTATTTTCGAGGAACGGGTCGGGTTAGGAAAACACAATACCCCATCCTCAGCCTCATTTCTTTTCGAATAAATTTTTCATCCCCATTCTCGACCTATGCCCCATTTGTTATTTCTAATCCTCGGCTCAAATGGACTGGGAAGTTGCGGAGGCCCATCCTTATAGGGATTGGTCACAGCTATAATTTGAATGCTTTCTCTCACTAAAACCTAATGAAATAGTCGCCTTTCTCTCTAACAACAATCAATTGAAGTTTTTTTTATCATGCAATATGAATATGAAGGAAAAAGGAACAGGGCAATAAATTCGAGGCTTCAATGTGCTTGTGACCGTAACCATTTTTGGGAAGATAGGAAAATGAAAAGTTGAATTTTTTTTTTTTGTTTAAATAGGGGCATTCTAGACTTTTTTGCACCTGAGGGCCATTTTATGAAAATTTTTGGGCTACCTAGTCATTTTCAAGAAGCCCGCAAACTGGTCATTTTTTAAAATTTCCCCTTGAAGAAATGTTATCTTAATAAGGCAGAGCTGTCAGCTGTTGTTAAGGGACCAGATTGCCCCTTCTGAACTCTCAAAATTTCTTTCATGCACTTCTAGGATTTTATGTATTTCAAGAAAATTCAGAAGGAACCATGACTTTTGTGAATGCTTCTTAAACCCAAATATTTCAGGATCTAACACTTTAACCTTGTTTTTTTGATAGAGATGAATTGGTTCTAGGGATGCCACCATTAGATTCTGCTAATATATGGGTACAAAGAAAAAGATTACTTTTGCGAACTTTTGGACGAAATTAATCCAAACCCACAATTGAAGATTTTATTCATAAAAATCAACAATAATAGTTACTTTAAAACTGTATTTCTTACCAAAAAAATTATAGATTAATTTATGGAAAAGCCATAATCTTGGAAAAATTTCATCAATTATTATTGCTCCTCAAATATAATCTTACTATGCAATTGTTTTTTATTTGTCACCGTTTGTTCACCAACCTTTCCTTAAAACAATAATTGATTTCATTTACTAATATACTTTAATACTAATCTTAATTATTATACTAATGTTAGCTCATTCTTTAGATATAATTGTTATAATAAACTTATAAATTTATTTCTCTTTAATTTAATAAAGACTAATTTTTGATTTTATGTATTACATATGAACTACAACAGCGGCGAACCTACGCCACCTAACCACTTGAACTACTTGAGAAATACAATAATATAAGTTGATATTATATTTTAATTAACTTTTATTAGCTGATTCATAAATATATTTTAGTTTTCTATTTTTATTTATTTAATTTTATGTAAATTATATGTTTTACTTTGAATGAATATTTTTTTTATAGTCTAAAAAAAACCTCAATCAATTATTGTTAAAAGAGTACAAATTTGATGATCCTCGTATATGGTAATAACCGCCTTTTTTTATAATTTAAAATAAAATCATATAATATATTTTTATCATGTCTTTCTTTTTATTTTTTATTTATTTGCATTAATTAGATTTTAAAAATAGTAATATATTTTCAAGAAATTATTTCTAAGAGACTTTTTATTTTATTTCATTGATTTGTACTTTTTTAGATAAAAAGTAATGTATGTTATAAAATAATTTTTTTGAATAGTTATAGAGAGATATTTTAAACAAAAAGCTATTTTGAGTTTATATCATATTTAAAAAAATTAACTCTTTATAATTTCGAGCTGTTATAGTAATAATGTCCCTCATTTAGGTGTATTTTTATTTTATTTTTTTAAAATTTATCATATTATTAAAGTTTATCAAATAAATTATAAACATTAAAATATTAATGGTGCCTCCCCTTTAATCAAATCCTGGTCCGCCATTGAACTAAAATTAAGCTTACTATACACTTAAAGCATGGTTAAAGAAAATTGCATTTTTTATTATTAATGCATATAAAAAATTAAAGAAAATTGCATTTTTTATTATTAATGCATTAAAAAATAATTTTTTAAATTAATTTAAAAAAATTAATTATTATTATGTATTTTGCCCCTCCAAAATCGGATTCTTGGTTCCGCCACTCTTAAATAGTATTACATGTGCAAAATGTTATCTAAGCCAGTGATGCGTGCAACCATGGATACTCTGTTTTCAAAATGTTGAAACAATAGAGCAACGAGTCATTTCATAAAAATTATCCTCATACGCATCTTAAATTATGTATAATTACATTACAAAGATAATTAAATATTTATTTTCAATAAAAATAAAAATAATAATTAATAAAGAACTTATAAATAATTTATATGCAAATGATTTTAAAATATATAAATATGAATCTAAAACTGATTGGAAATTAATATATTATGTCTTTAATTGTTATTTATATTCATTTATGTAAATTTTGATAAACTTTGAAGTTTTTATTTTTTCCAGTACTATACTAACTAATGTAATACTAGTGTAAGGTTTTGCACCAAAAAAATGTTAATGAACACCAATTTTCGATATATTTTTAATTATAAATTTTAAAAATAAGATTTTTAAATTACAAAAAGTTTAATATTGCCAAAATAACCTTAATTAAACCTAACTTTTTCTTTCTCTTCTCAAATCTCAGAATCTCTACGGTTTGATGATGATTTACAAAAATCTTGATTGCCATTTTTGCTTCTCTGATCATTGCAAGATTTAATGATAAAACTCTAATGCTTGCTTGCAGAATATCAGATCTGCTGCATCTGTTTTTACTTTTTTTCTCCTTCACAACAAAAATCTAAACTTTGAATGCAGAACTCACTCACCGGGCAAACAAACTATCTCCACTATCAATCGACAGCAAATTTTCATTTAAAATGACTCCATGTTTGCCAACTAGTAAGAAGCATCATCCTTGCATATAGAGATTGACAAAAGTAAAACGCGCGAATGTGTTTGTTTTGGTATTTTGAGTTTTTATTTTCAAAATTTTGTAAGAATATATGATTTATTTTAATTTTTTTTAAATTTTGTAAATGATATGTGGTTGATATTGATTTAAAATGTATTAGTAAATATGCTTTTTAAAAAATGAATTTTAAATTTGAAAACAAACAAGGCTAATTTTTTTATTTATGGGTTAAATCAATATTATGTATGAATATAAGGTTTAAATTGAAAGTCGTAAATAATAATAAGAAACAAGATTAGAATTAGTTTATGGTATAATTAGAAAATTTTTGTTTTTTTAATGTCTTTTTAAATAATCTCATGTATAATATTTTAATAATAAAGGTTTTTATAAACTAATGGGCTTTGAAAGAATTTTAGTCCCGCCCATAATACTATACCCTATCCAATTCTATCACATGTAATCCAATCCATCTCTAAAAGGTTACATCAGTTGCACCGAATGCATCTTAATTGACTTAAGGTTTTCGTCAAATAATTTGCCACAGCTGTAATACCATGCTTGAATGTGTAAAAGATATGCATGATAAATGTTAACTTTAAAATCATGCAAATTTGTGGGATATAAACTGAATTTCCAATTGTTTTTATCGAGCCACAACAAACAGGGTTACAGGGCCGTAGGTGTTGCTCGATGGTAAGGCCCTTGCATTCCCCAGCCCAAAATATTTAAAAAATGATATACCAAAAACCTATTATTGTTCTGTTGAGTCCTTATATTCATTTTTTTGTCATTTGGACCCCTTTAATTAATGTTTTCTATTAACCTTCCTTTTAATATTTATTTATAACCATTGACCCCTCCCACAATCAAATTCTTGACAACAAAAGGGCCAAATTTTTTATTTTATAAGAGGTGTTTCCATTTTTCATTTATAAATAACAATTGGCTCATTAAATATTGTTGAGAATATATCGAATTAGAAGAATGTTTAAGGGATATTTTTATAAATTAAATTCTTTACTAAACTAATTTTTTCTCACCTTTTAATGATTTGATGATATATAGATTTTAATATTAATGGATGGTTCACATTTGATTTTGTTCTTTCTTCTCAATATTATAAATATTTTCTATAATCACCAATCATATCTTTAAAAAAAAAAAGATGAAATAAACATGAGACCAGGGACAATGGTACATTTAATTAAATGAAATAAATATGGGAACATAGGGACAATGGTACACTTAATTAATCATAGATTAACCAAAATCATTCAAATTTTCTTGATAATTTGACCAGTGAGGTAGTGAGTCTAGTAGCACTTTCATTTCACTTTCTTGATAATTTTAAATTTCAAAATAAAATTTAGAAATAATATGAGAATTAATCATTGATGGTTTACATTTTTAAGTTTTTTGAGAATGGAATCACAAATTAACCTTGTACTATATCAGTAGCATCAACATATGACACGGTAAAATTGAAGTATATATGTTAAATGTTCTCATACAAAGAGATATAATGTTTAATTTGCTATTCTCAAGAAAAGTTTCTTTCTTGTTTTAACTTGAAAAGTAAATTATAATATTTGATTCTGTAGTCGAAGAGAAAAAAATAATTTGTAAGTCAAAATTTCATCTTCCATTAGTATCAAAAGCAGCTGCATCATTTTGATTTTGGAAAATAATTCTACAATTAATGTATCTCCAAACATATTTTCCATAATGCATTTAACATCACTAAAAAACGGTTAACTTAACTAGCATAATAAAACAATTATCCATCCTTTTAAAACTTTTCAAATACTTATTTTCTACATCTTTGTTACGGTAAAGTCTTCAATTAATGGAGCTATATTAGTGTACCGCATAATCATTATGTTAGTTCAATAAAAGCATTTTACTAGTATTTACTTTATTTAAAATATTATTAATCGAGAGAGAAAAATTACATGCATAGTAAAACTTTATTAGACAAATATACAAATAACTGATGGGTTGATCTATTAGAAATTTAGAGTGTGTTTGTTCGTGTTTTTTGAGTTTTAATTTTCAAAATTTTGAAAAATATGTGGTTAGTGTAGTTAAACACAAATAACAGGATCAAATTTAGTTTATTTTACGTTGCTTTTTATCTAAATTTATTAGTTTCTTCGTTATATGTAATAGTTTTCTTTATTTGAGAGGACGGAGTCTTGGAATGATGACAATATATCTTTATTACATTAGCTAAAATTTCATTTTTCTTGTTCATCCTGTTACAAAAAGATGCATTTTATCTAGACTAATAATGGGGCGACCTAAAAATCTTGGCTGGAAATTTGTTCGACCTATTTTTCTCACTAATCTACAACTTCTTCCCAGCTCTTTTCATTGTAAAGAAAAAAGGAATCCCATATTTAAGAAAGCTTCATAAAATAATTCATAGATATTCATAATATGTTCCCAAAAGAAACAGAGTTCATGAATTATGATCAACAACAAACACAACGAGCTGCAAGGCAAAGAACATTGGCCAAAGTTTCATGACTTTCTTTTCTTGCTATTTTCAGTATAGTTAAACGCAAGTTGCTAGCATTTGCTTTTATACCATTACCAGCAACATTGTCACTGTCAATAGCTTTATTATTCCAACTCAGAGTCTGTCTTATTGTTTCCTCTGTTTTTCTTTATTCACAAGATGATAAAGACTTCATCAGCCACATTAATTATAAATTATAACAGAACATGGCACATTCCACTTCATGTGCCATGTGTACTGGTTGCCTTTTGGTTGCATCTACAACGTCTAAGAACTTGGTAACTAAATGAACACATTTATTATTCCTGTTGAAAAACCAAGATAAGAAAAAATAATATTACATGCATGATTTCATCCAATATATAACAAACATATTTGTTTACCCCCATTGAATTTTTTACTCATCCTGTCTTCTACGTTATATAAAAGAACAAAAATTAGATTCAATGTTAATGATTATCACAAAAATTTATAATAACAAATATAAAAATAATACTCAAGAAGATAAAAATACAACTATTTATATCTACACACTTTATAGTGAAACCTTAACTTAGGAGTGATGAAAAAATTAAAACCACTTTCCATCACTACTAACTATGAATTCAAAGTAAAACAAACAATTCTATCACAATATATATTTGGACAAAAAAAAAAAATTGAGAAGTTTAACATATAAAATAGAATCATTATTTAACAAGTTAGTCGAGTGAAGGGTGAGAAAGCAGGGAACCTCCTCTTGGGCGATGGTTCCTCAATTATGAGTAAGGAGTGACGCGCACATATGGCTTCTGTTGGAGATTTTATGGATATTTATGGAGTGAGAGTGCGAATGTTACTTTCCAATCCTTCCAAGTTACTTTTTAATAACGCAGCATAAGGGAAACAGATGATAAAGATGTTTGGAATTTGATTCTGCGTGGTCGAACAAAGGATTTTGACACGACCCGCCCCTAGCTACACGGACGAATCATGCCTGAAACTGTAGACTACTGGCTGTTTCTTAATTCTTGTCTTTCTTATGGAATAAATTTAAAATAATTCTCATTACATCCACAATGAAATTTTAAAATAAAACAATTTAACTATTACAACCTTAACATATCCTTGCACCATCACGTGGCTGGGCCTCCATACTTCCTAACTAGATCACATTTTGCATTCATCCTGGGTGGGAAAAAATTTTAAAAAGAAAGAAAAATAAAAACAAAGATGTGAGTATAAAACTTAGTGAGTGGAGATAAAAAAATGTATTTGTAAATAAATCCAAAAAAATCATATTGTTGTAAAATAAATATTTGCTTTATATAAAAAAAATAGTCTTTATAATCTATAACTTTCATATCATCTAAAATGTCATAAAACTTTAAAGTAAATAACTATTGAATAACTAAATTCATCAAAATACTAGTTATAATTAAAACAATAAAATAATCATCTTTAATCGTATAATACGATGCTCTTGATGATCATGCTAAAATCATTGCTTCAGTTATTTACTATGCAAAACATAATTTTCTTAAAAATCTTCTTTCAGAAGAAACTTTTGAGAATAAAGTTTCTTTTTCAAACTAACTCATATAAACATATTCAAAACTCTTTTCATTATACTAAACAAGTATCCCTGAAGTTGTCTGATCCTGCCTGGCGAGATCTAACACGCACAAGCAGAGCTATCTGAACTTTCTCATACCTGGTGAGATCTACATCACGCAGGCAGAACTATCTATACCTGGCGAGATCTGACATCGCGCAGGCCTACTATCTGGTCATACGCATGCGTAGAGCTGCCCCCAAAGGGCTAATGCGCCCAGATCACACGGCCCAAAGCCTCTATGTGTGTCTGAACGGGCCCCAAAGGCCTCTATCTATATCATTGTCTAAGTGATATGAATAACTATTCGAGTATCTGGGTACTAGCTTAGTATAACATAACTACACTTTCTTATTTTCATTAAAAACTGATTTCATTCAAAAACTGCTTTATATACTAAAATTTCTCTTTTCAAGCAATTTATCAAAATCTGAAAATTTTATGCAAGCTAAAACTTAAAATATTTGTATTATTTGAATTAATCCAAGACAACATTTAAAATGACATTTCTAAATACTTTAAGAAATCCTTGAGTTAAATGACTATGAAAACTTTAAATATCAATGCTTTAACACTTTCTCTAAATTTACAAAATATAACTTTCTAAAAAACTAAAATGTACTTCAAATATAAAATCTGAGTTTTCTTTTCTAAATGTTATATCTTTGTTCAAAACTAATTTTTAAAACTAAAATTCATGTCTGCAACCAATTTGAAACTAGCATTGAAATATTTTAATAATTAAAAATAAGTATAATAAATGGGTCTATCTACCCTCAAGAAATACTATAAAAACTAACTTGAATTCTTATAAATTCGCTAAAATTCTCGATAATTCTATAAAATGCTAAATAAACATAATTAAGGAAATACTAAAACATATTTCTAATTATCCAGAAAATAAATCTTCTACTCTTTCTAAAACTTCCTAAAATATCCATAAAACAAAATACTTTCCATCTCACTATAAACCATAATTTATATTTTTATCTCAAAATCTCATATATCATACTTTAACTGAAATCTTTGTGACTATTCTAAATTTTTCATAATTCTACATTCAGGTCCCTGAAAATTCTGGAACAGCTTTCTAAATTTATAATTCAGCCCCTACTGCTGGGTAGTTTTAAAATTTTGCATTGTCACCCTTGCAGAATTAAATTCTAATTTCCAAAACTTTTTTTTTTTTGAATATAAAATCACTTATCATTTTGTTAACCAAAATCACCATTTCTTCAACATATGTGTTTATTTAAAGAAAATAACCCAATACCTCAATTTTCTATATTAATTCATTTAATTATAAATGTCTCTTTTCTAATCATAAATAAAAACTTTCTACTTTCCATTAACACACAGCATACACTCCTTCTGTAACTTTCACCTTAATTTTATTTTTCTCTTGTACTCAAACTTATCGAAACAACATTTACTATATATTCAAAAACTAATCTACTAGCACTAGCCATAACCATCCTTCTATCCAAAATCTAATACTTTACACACACTTATTTTCAAAATACATAAATCACCATCATCTATTCTAAAAACCTTTAATATAATTCAATTAATTAAACTAATAACTTAAATCATATGAAAAACCATAAATTTAATACACTTTAAAATAATATAAAATTCTCAAAATTAATCCACTCACTAATTTGGTTGCACACTTCGGTTAGCTCGGATTTGATTCCAAAATCAACATTCCGCCTATCCAGCCACATTCCTTAACAAGAATTAATCCTTCCTTGTCCTAACATCATAAAAGAGCTCATCACATCATATTCAATTAGTAATCAACTTGAATATTTAAAATTCTCAATATCCAACTTCATATCTTAATCCAATCAATCCTAATTAATTGTATTTCTACACTTCTTATACAAAGCAGTTCTTATTCTCTGATTTTTAATAAATAATTGACTTGTCAGAATGGTCTAAAATTTTATACAGACCTTCTACACATACATATCTAATAACATATTCCAGAACTAACCTCAAAATCTTCATGTTTCTAGATACAAAAATTCTGTAAATTCATTTCCAGAACTAACCTCTCCATATTCCAAAATACATGATAATTCATACTAAATTCGTAAAATCACAAAACTCTCCAGATTTAAACTAGACATACATATGAACTCGTAACCCAAATTTAATAATTTTTGAAGACCTCTAGATACTTCAAATAACTTATCCAAAACTGATTTTCTGCAGAAAAACTGAATTTCCAGTAGTAAACAGTAAACTTCAAAAATTCATATAAATTTGCATACTCAGCATTTTTCAGTGAATCTAACTTTAAACAAATCCTTATGATGTCTATTTTAACATATATAAATTTCAGAATCAGATTCAAAGCCAATAAATTGCAGAAATTTTCGGAATTGCTACTGTTCACAGAACCCTAAATTTAATTTCAACATCTTAAACCTTCAAATTCACCAAGACAAACCATAAACACATAAAAAAATGATCAATTACCTTAAATAGGACTTCAATTTCATCTTGATCCTCCTTCTCTCTCTAGATTCTCTCTCTAAAAATTATAAAACATCCAAATATCTCCTTAAATTTCAATCTTCTTGCATGAAAAATACAAAAATAACCTAATATTATATTGAAATTATAAATATTACCTTGTTTTTCTCTTCACACAAGCCTCAATTTGGCTTTTTCCCCCATTCTCCTCTCTTCTCCCGTCTGTCTTCTCTCCATTTCTTTGGAATTTTCTTTTTTTTTTCATTTTTTTTTGTCTTATAGGTAGGGAATAAATGAGAAATGGGCTGGGCTAATTATAAAAAAATCAATTGGGCTAGGCTGAAAATGGATGGCTTGCTTATATAAAACATGGGCTGGGCTTGTTAATAATGTAAGCCCAGGGATGGGGTGTTTCAGATTTGCTCTTCCCATAATGGGACAACATTTGAGTGCTCCTCTACGTAGATAATTGGAATCCATGGCCACTTCTAAAGATCATGCTTTATACTTCTTATTTGTTGAACATGTAATATTATATATATAAAAAAATGATGTTAATTTTGTTAGAATAGAGTAACATATCTATGAGTTTTATTCATTATATTAGTTGACACTCACCACTACATTTAGCCAGTGATTTTGTTTCGTTGCAAGTTAAGTAATATTGGTTATACAATTAATCTATGCTATTTGATATAGCACCTTATCATTGGAAAGGTCAGTGGATGAAAGAAATTTAGTAAATGTCAAAGCAGGTATAAATACATACATACGTACATGCATACATACATATATATATATATATAGATATGATAAAAATAGTTTTAATTGAATTTGTGTATTTATTTCTATAGTTTGCTTATTGAATTTTATTTCTTAAAAATTTTTGATCTCTTATTGAACCCATTCTTTCTATTAATTAACATTATAACAATAACCAATGCGTCTAAAATTTAAGATAAATATTTTTTTCACGTAATCTAAATTAATATATAATTATGTCAAAATAATTCATCTCCTTTTTCTTTTTAATTATGTATTAATTACATTTACAAGTTTTCTATTAGATTTTGACAAATTACATTGTCAAAGAAGAGTTCTGTAAACTCTAATTAATTTTTATATTATAAATTAAGATCAAATATTTTGATTCTAAAGTTAGGAATATTTGTGGGTCTAATTGTTAGAACAATTTCATATTATTATATTAATTTGTCTACGTTTAGTTCTAGATAATGGTAGAATTAAATGCATATTTTGGAATTTTAATGTTAATTAATAACTAAATTAAGAACTTGACACATCCGAAAAGGATTGTCTCCCAAGTATAGGAGTGTCGAAGTAATAAACCCGGTAAGACCGGGGTCGATCCACGAGGAAGGAGATTTTAGCGTTACAAATTATAAGTTAAGCAAATATGATATGAATAATTGAAAGAAATGATAAGATAATCTCAACAAATATGTAAAGGTGGTAGGTGGTATTACCGAACCATTCAAATATAAAACAAAAGGCAAAAGGAGGTAAAACCATCCATGGAAATAGGTGGTATAACCAACCATAGTAAATTAAAGAACAATTTCATAAGGTGGTAGAACCTACCATAGTAAATAAAATAAAAAGTTCATAAACAATAGAATAATTAAAATACAAGAGGAATTAACACAATAACAATGAAGGCTAAGGTTAGGGGATCCGCCCTTGATATTTCAAATAAGGATAATTAACCCATTTTAGTTATATGAATTATATTTGTTTCATTACCAATATTTATACCACTTCTTGTAAATGGGTTCAAGCATCCAATGTGCCAATCACCATATGTCTACAACAAATCAAGGTTCCTAACTAGATTCGTGTCGGTAAAGAAGAACCATACATCATCTAGAAAGGATCCAAGCATTTGATGTGCCAAGGATTGTCGACAATGGATCAAGACCTCCACTTTACGAGTGGTGTCAAGATTGATTAAGAAATTAAATATAAATCATATTGAATAAACATTATAAGATTAAGATTA
Source organism: Boswellia sacra (assembly GCA_013180625.2). NCBI lineage: Eukaryota > Viridiplantae > Streptophyta > Magnoliopsida > Sapindales > Burseraceae > Boswellia > Boswellia sacra. The sequence continues at coordinate 78,425 of SNVD02003925.1, forward strand.
TTAAGCACATATTAAGGGTTAGAGAATCCTTATTCTCATATCAAGGGTTTCACCCTTTCACCTTAGCAAAAGAGAAATTAGAAGAACATTATAATAGAAAGAAAATAAAATGCAAGAAAAAGGAAATTCATTAATAACATAAACACACAAAACACAATACAAGATCCTAGCCAAAGCCAAAATGTTCCAGCCAAGGCCAAGATGCCCTAATGGGTCACAAGGCACCTCTATTTATAGATACATCCAGGGGCAAACTTGTCAAATTACAAGGGCATAATTGTCAAATATTAGTTGTAAATATCTTTGACAATTGGGATCATTAGGCACCGACTTTGACCATCAATTTTGACATCAAAATGTTGTGAATTTTAATCACATGTCTTCATGAAAGTTGTAGATATTTCTCTCAGCTTTCTAGAACATATTGATTTGCACAATTTGGATACGTATTTTGAGAGATACGGTCCAAATACTGAGGCCTGGTCAGACTGGGCCGAGACTGTAGATGGGTTCACTTCAAGCCCAATTTTGGTCCACTAAGAGCCCGAATTTGATGATGCTTGTGAAATGCAATCTTGTAGACAATTAAATCAGCTTTTCAAAACATTAAGAATTGTATCATTCTGATCTATAAATAGAGAGTTATGCCCATTTTACCGAACCTGTAACAAAACCAAAATTAAGAGAAATTAATTCCAAAGATGCAAATGCTACAAATATGCTTAAGTTGAGGAATTTAATGGCACTATTAATGTAATATGATGAACTAAACTCTTATTAAACATGCATATTTAAGTGTTCATCAGAACTTAACAAATTAACAATGAATATCGTTAAAATTCTACTATGAAATTGTATAAGAAATCAACCAATAAATAATACCTTAATTTCCTAGGTATAAAATTTAATTTAATTAAAGTTCCCCTCTTGATTTTAGACTTTGGCTCCGACCATGCTTCAATAACATGATTGTTGTCTTTGAATGTATAAACAACAAGAAACAAATTAGTTTCAGAGTTCTTTTTCATTAAATTTGATATTTTTTTTTTCTCTTTTGGAAATTTTCGAAGCTTATGCTTTGTAGATTTAGAGCGCATATGTTTGGGTTTTTACTAACAAAAAAAACTTTTTTAAGGTTAAAAGCTCTTTAAACTTTATTTTGTGTAGTTTAGTTACCACCTAAGAAAAGCCTATGAAGTATTAAAAAGGTTATTTTATATCTTTTGGGAGAAGCCCAAATTTGAGGCTCTTGATATAGATTATTAAATACTAATTAAATTATTATAATATTAACAAGAATATTTCTAAAATGTATACATTTAATATGATCAATGTATTATTTTTTAAATATGTAAATAGAAATATGATAAGAACAATCTTATAACCTCAAATATATTATTTATCGTAATTTAAATTAATTAATTGAATTATTAATTCTTTATTAATATATATAATGTTAATTAACTGGCATATGTCAATCATATTATTATTATTATTAGACTGAAATTAAATCAATATGCTATTAGAAAATTATTTAATTGTATTATTAATTATTAGAAAAATTATCAATTAACTAGTTTACAAACAATAATATACTTTTAATATTATTTCTAATACAGTATGTAACAGTATTTCTAATAAGATCAAATGGTAAATAGTAGTCACTATTTTTTAGGATGATATAACTAATTTCTACAATTACTATTTAGCTTGTATAATGCAATAAAAATGAAAACTTACATAAATTTTATGGGTAATGAATTTTTTTATATAACATAAATTAACTAGTTCTTTTAAGTTTAAATACAATCACCATTTAGGATATATATCATGTGTGTGTGTCTATATATATATTATTTTAGATTAAGAATAAATTATATTTATATTATTTTGAAATTTTCTAGATGTATTATGTTTGTTTTTCATGAAGTAGATTGAATATAAATTTTTTATAATTTTTAAATAATAGTTATAAATATATTAATATTTTAGATAAAATAATTTAATAAAATTTAAATTGGGCGGGGCAGGGCGAGTTTGGGTCTTGTATTTAAAATTTTGCTCTGCCCTGCCCCGCCCCGTTCCGGGGCAATGGGGTGGGGCGGGGCAAGAAAAAATTCAACGGGGCAGGGATGGGTACTTGCCGCCCCGCCCCATTGCCAACCCTACTTTTACAGGGCCTCACAAACAATTTTTTTTAATAACCCAGATTCCTGTATCGAATTGGACCATTTATGTTCGTGTCAATTTTTTTTTATAACCCAAATTTCCCTATTAAATCGAACCATTTATGATAGCCTCAGCCAGGTCCCACTTGGGAGGTCAATTGGATGCCCCAATCTCATGACCTAGGAGTTGAGACTTTGATATAGCTAAATGCACCAGGTTTCAAGACCTCAACCAACTGGGTTATCCCTTGGGAGCCACTTGACAAACAAATTGATTCATTTGAATTGAATTCTAAGCTCGACTACCTTCTTCTAAAATTTGGGTGGAGATGGATAAAAAAAAAGGTAAATGCTATGTTTTGCTTGCAATTTTCACTTAATAGTTTTTAGGCTAAGAAAAAATGTACAAGAAAAGTTGTTCAAGTTGATGAACTTTTAAACTTAACTCAAGAACAAGAGCCATGGTATCAGCTCACATTTGAACCCAATATTCATAAAAAATATATTTCTTCAGGAGGAATATTACCACCAATTCGTAGTTTATTAAGTAATCAATATTCGAAGGAAAAATGATATGGATAACAAATTAACATAAAAAGACAATAATTTTTGTATATTTGGTTGAGATTTTGTTCTTTATTAAAGTCGAATATTATATACTAGAAGCCTACAAATTCAATTACCAACAAGATAATGTCCATTAATACTAGCAATTCACTCTAAAACTCAAAATTCCCAGTCTGATTTTTAAACATAATATTATCATGAATTTCTATTTTTCACTTCACTTTTTCATAGTAAATACATCCAAGGGTAAATTAGAAATTTCATCATTAAATAACTATTAAAAAAATAGAGAAATTTTTGTTGTATAAAATCTTAATAAAAATAATGCCATCTAGTAAAACTAGGGAGATAAACGCCAATTATCTAAAATAATGTAAAAGTTAAACCTTTTTTCTTTTTTAAGTATGTGGTATAACAAGAGTTAGGATGAGTATAAAATGGGAGAACTTTTTTCCCAAATCAGTTCACCTTCAAAACTAACCAATGTAATTTAACCTTAATAGAGATTAGTCTTGAAATTCTTTAATCATTTCATCATTTGACCATCCTTTCCTTAATGAATATTTCTATCATTTCTGAAACATCAAGGTGCTGAGTGTAGTTTGTTAGACCTCAAGGGGCTCTGGGAAAAGTTTCCCCTTTTCATTCTCCACCCACAAGTGAAAAATGGAATATTCACCATATACATAAATGCATTCTAGTTGCCCCTAGGGCCAAGGCATCAATAATCAACTGCCAACTCCCCATGATAGAAAACCATACAAAACCCACCACCCACCCATTTGCAAAAGCTGGAGACAACATGACAAAAAAATTCTTGCGTGATGGGCGCAGCTTCTTCATATGCATCTACCGTCATTATTTCCTTCTCTCAACACAAGTAATATTTTTAGCATTAAAAGTCTTTTCAGCTTGTAACCAGAAGCGCAAGAAATAAGGACAAAAGCAGTCATAAGCTTTTGTAGTCCAGGTGTTCTGCAATTGGCCACTTTCTTGTGACACAAAATTATTTTCTTGTTGGAAGTTCCCTTGCCCTTGCCAGGTTGTAATTACTATTACTTGTACTCCACCTTTTTTTTTTTAATTCTCTTTCTTGTTTTAATAAAACTACATTTTTTGTTCAGAAAAATGCTTTTAGAATTAGACCTAATCATTTCTTGTATTTGTAAGCGCTTTATGAAAATATGGGTACCAATCTAAGATAATATTTTTAAAAAAGAAGACTGAGGTAAAGATAAGATTAGTAAATAATTTGTTATTTATATATTTTAGGTAGTCTGAAGAGGATGTTATACATGGTAAAAAATTGCTATTAAACTTTTAAAACTTTGTTTCATTTACCAGGTCTATCAGCTATGCATATTATAATTTGTTTTTCACTTGTTTAAGAAGAAATTAATACTAGAAGCAAAGCAAGTTATGGATGGAAGGATTTGGCCATAGCATGCATGCTATTTAATGACAGGAAAGAGCAACGTAGCATACACGCCAAAGAGCTAAATCAAATCCCTTGCTATAATGCCTCCTACGTTATGCTAAGTCGACTATTCAGTCTCCTGTCTTCATAATCTCTCTCTCCTCACTATTGGCCATTTTATAATACGATATTATATATGTTTACTTGCAAATAAATTGTAATTCACACTTTTAAGTAACTGTCGGTCCATTTGACATGTCTACTCCTATCTAAGTTAAAATACAATATAATTTATATGAAATATAACAAGAACAAGTAAGTGTACTGCTTTCTGTATTCTCACTTTAATTTTGATATATATAAATATAATATTGTCGATAACATAGTTTCTAATTTATCCAATTTCTCTATATATATACACACACGCGCACGGGGGTTACTTTTGTTTTTCGCACTTCTAACACATCAAAATCATCACAAAATATCTCATCATCAAATATCCAATTCCTTAAAAATTAATAGTTCAAAGGATTTTGTAATAGTTTCCACGAGAACTATGTCAAAATGTTAGTAGAAAGATAACAGATAATAATAAATTAATAAAGTTATGGTAAATGATATGATCAATTACTCTTTCAATTGTATTATAACTCATATCAAATTATATAATTGATTATTTGGATTTATTATAAGTATTGAATTATTATTTTCATAAATAAGTAATAATGTGTTATCATCGATAACCAGATAAACTCCCCAATTATAATTTTTTAAAATTTTATTAATACGCCATTTTTTGTTATAAATAACAATAACACAATTAGTATAACTAAACAACTCTAATTTGAGTAAAATTAGAAATTGAGCAAAGCAAATCTTAAAGATAATAATAATAATCCGAAATAAAATAAACTCCACAAAAGAAGTAAAAAAAAAAAAAAAAACCTCAAAGAATTTGACTGGAAGTGTGTTACATTACATCAATTACAAATCTACAAGTTTGTGAATATAAGAGATTATCCCCACAACAATACCAGAGAACAGTCCAACCCTCAACAGAGAGCATGGCGGTGGCCCCAAATAAATATTCAATATAAACAATTGGTTGATGGTTAGCCTTATTTAATATTCTAGGCTGGCAAGCGTTAGGCTTCACTTCCCTTTCTCACTTAGCCCCAATAAATAAATAACATAAAACCACTTCTCCATTCCCAATCTCAACAAAAACAAAATGGCCACCATGAGATCAGCTCATATCCTCCTTGCCTGCTCCCTCATGGCCTTCTGCATGGTGGTTTCAGCTCAGCCTTCGCCGGCTCCTCAGCCCTTTGGGAGCGGGCCATCATCTTCGGTTCCGGGGCCATCGGCAGCTTTTGGGCCAGCGGGTGATCCGTGTGTCAATAGCTTGCTGAATATGTCGGATTGCTTGACGTATGTGGAGGCAGGAAGCAATCTGACGGAGCCGGACAAGCCCTGCTGCGCTGAGCTGGCGGGCCTGGTGGATAGCAACGCCATCTGCTTGTGTAAGCTTCTTGGGAAGAATAATAGCTTGGGTAGCTTCGGAATCGACATTGATTTCAGCAGGGCTCTCAAGCTTCCCTCTGTCTGCAAAGTTTCTACTCCTCCTGTTTCAACGTGCGCAGGTAATTTTTCTTTTTTTACGAAACCCTCTCGTTCGTTTGACGTATCTCTCTAATTAATTAATCTGATTCATGAATTAAAACATTATTTTTATTATTTAATTTACTTTTATGTAGTTATAGAGTATCATGAGAACACAAATTCTAAAAGTCTTATAAATCCTACCAACCATTAATTCCCCATCACATGTCTTCATCCTCTAGTTTCAGAACCGACAAGCAATTCTCCTCTTTCTCATGTGTTTCAAAATTAATTTTTTATTTTTCAGTCTCAAAATTAATTGTCTTTTATCTTTAGCGAATCTTGCCCATAAATTTCGAATATGTAGTGTAGTATTATTTCTTGTCAACCTTGGTACCTATCACATTAATAACTCCTGTCGGCAACACCAATCCTACCGCTTAAACACTAAAGGCACCAAACTGCCAACTAACTCCCCATCAGAGAGGGGACTACACCAAATCTTTAATATGCTAATATTACCTTTTTATTAAAGAAATATTTAATCTTACTAAATGATTTCATTCTTCTTAAATGACTTATATCGTGTAATATGCCTTTGAAAATTGTCAAATTCTCCAATTAAAAAGAGTTTAACCTTTTTTTTCTTTGGTTTTGGGTCATAGCATATTTGGTCATATGGATGTTGTTGTTAGTTTTTTTTTTTTTTTTTGGTGGTGGGAGGGGGGGGGGGCGGGGGGGGTGGGTGGGGCCGGCGCTAAGGAATTTGAAAACCCAAAAGGAAATTTATATTAATATTTAAAACTCTTATTGATTGGTATAAAAAATTATTTCAAATGGTTATCAATTTAGTTAAACTTTATTGATTATCACGTGCATGTATAACTACCAGCACTTGTTTAAGGAATATTAAATGAAAATGTCATTTATTTGTTTTTATAACAATGATACATGTGATTAATGCACATAAAATTGTGAGTCTAAGCACATAAATTCCATTTTTAATGTTTTAAAAAATAAATAAAGTTGTTAACTAAGTAAAGTTTTTTTAATGACGATAACCTAAAATTTTTTTAATGACGATAATCTTTGAAATTATCAAAAGTCAATTTTTTAACAATTTGCTTCTTCTTCTTATTTATTTATTTATTTATTTCAGTTTGAGTCTTGTGAGATAATGACTTCACTAACTAATAATTTGATGATTTAGACACACATTTGATAGATAAAGAATATATTTTATATATAAAATTGATGTGGTATCAAATAAATAAAAATATTAATATAAATTATTAATATAATAAATGCTGATGAGTCAAATGATATTAAAAGAATGATATTACATTAATTTTATATACATATTTTATAAATGTAACGTTAATTATTATTACTTTAGAGCTATAAAATCATTTGTTAATATATTTAATGCTTGAATGTTTATTTAAAGAAATAGTTTATTATTTAAGAATTATCAATTATAAAATTAAAATAAATTTTATAATAAATCAATATGGCAAATAAAATCTAAAGAAATATTAAGATTTTCAAAAAAGAAACTCCATAAATTAAGATAGTAATTACGTTTTCAAGTATTAGATCTGCCAATACGGTTCTGTTTTAAAATTTTTTTGAAGGTTTAAATCACGAACCAATATTTTATCTAAGGTCAATGTTTTGAATTTTATAGAATAATTTTTCTCGAAATTGTAAAATCTCAATATTGTATGTGTCATCAGAGGGCGAGATGTCGGCCTGTCTTGTTGGCACGTGGCCATGGATTCGTTTGTACGTATTAAAGATTCTTTGTGTTCTTTCACCAAATCACGTGGCAGTTAATAAATGATCAAAAACGATTTATTGTCAAGAAATGTTTTTAATAAAATAAAGATAAATTTTATTTTCATAGACTGATGAAAAATAACTTTTAATTTTAAAAAATTAAAATGCTTTAAAATTCTTTCATATTTTTATTAATTTCTTGTAAGCATGTTTTTGTTTAAATATTTGTTTTTATTTTCTTTAAAAAGTGATATAATAAAACAATATCTAACATAGCTTGAATCCTATAATAATATTTACAGCTGTGGGCGTTCCAGTGGGAGTTCCATTGCCCAGTGACGGGGCCTTGTCACCAGGTTTGTTAATAATTTAAATTTCTTTATTGATTGATTAATACTTTTAATTTCTTCACCTAGTAGTAGTACCATCATTTATGACTTTTAATTTGATTAAGTAAACATAAATCAGATTGGTCTTTTAAAAAAAAAATTGAAATATCTTATATAGAAATTTCGAAAAAAATGATAATTAAACGATATCTATCACTAGTTTCACATTAAGAATTACTGAAAACTAGTTGCTGGGAAGGCTAACATAGTGGCCATCAATGACATGGTTGAAACTAAAACATTGCAGGTGCTCAGCCACCGGAAGGAGTAGCTGCCGGCCCCTCAACCGTCGTCAATTCCAATGACAATGGAGCTACAAGCAATGCAGGCTCTGTCCTGGCTGTTACTGCAGGCTTGGCAATCGCATTTGTGATTTGAGAGTTTTGGTATATTATCGGTTTGGAAATGTCATTGGATTCATGATATATACCTGATTGGATTGACCTAGATTTGTAACGTACGTTTCAATTCAAGTCAATCCAATGATTGTTGTCGATCCAATAGGTAACATGTTATGACTTCTGATATACAACTAGTTATTCTAATTCCATGATATTTATTTTTTTCAACTCCCCATTGATTTAGTTGCACTGTACCTCAGATAATGTGTGATTAGTGACACCAATAATATTCACTTTTCCTTTTCCATTAAATATTTCGTCTTGCAAGATTGATTGATTGTTATGTGGGAAATGATCTCAAATTTATATTAGATCAAAATGCTAACCAATTTAATTTTGGGAAGGGTGATTGCTCATTCAAGTGTGAATAAGATTGCAATTAATCTCTCAGGTTCTTTAGTTCTCTTCCTGAGGTTTGTGGTAATTTTATTTAAAAAACTAGCAATATTTATGGTTAACTGGTGTAGGACAGTAGGGTGATCTGGCGTTGATGGGTTGTTTCCTACGTCCGTTGGGTTTCTTAAATGGACTTGCTTCGTTTTGCTGTTGGATGCAGTAGTTGTAGTTGTGACCTCGTCTTTATTTATTTTCATTTGGTTTAGGCTTTTGTTTGTTGTGGACTTTGTTATCAAAATGATGGGTTTTCTGGGTTGATAGGTGTAAGAGTGTGAGTGGCTTGTATGTTAACACAAATGGGAGTTCAATGGTTGCTGTGGAGGTTGTTATCTGTGAGTAGATTGAAGGGTGAAAGAGACTTTAATCGTTTGGTTACTGAGAAAACTTGAAACGAACAAGGAGGAAGTGAGAAAGAAAAGAAAATTATTTTTATTTTTAATTGCTTTTTTAATTTGCATTTTGTTTGAATGAGGATAAATTAGTCTTTCAATAGAAAATTCCAATTCTCTTACTCGATTCCTCAAACGAATCTTTGTCTCTGATTCTCTTACATGATTCCTCGGATGGATCTTTGGACAATGGGTCTTGATGTTACTATCCGAACAATGGGTGATTAGATCTAATCTTAGGGTCATTCAGAAAATTTTATGCCAATTATTAGGTCATCCCATTGTTCAAATAGTAACATCAAGACCATTGTTCGGATAGTAACATCAAGACCCATTGTTTGGAAGTAAAGCTAGGCTCACATAAGTTTTCCAAGAACATAGAGAGCTCGGAGATGAGAGCTAATTCACACTTAGCGTGTTCCCTCAAAATCCGGATTGGATGACACATGTCTAATAAAAAGTACCTGTTTTAGCATAAGCAAGATCTAGGACGTGTGAACAAAAAAACCAAGTAATGCCACATGGAAAAAGGAACATACATGATTGACTGCTTATGTTAAACCGGCTATAAATACAAATTTGGCAATAGTTCACAGGTATGACAATTTTGGAAACCTAAGAATCAAGAAATATTGTAGACTGAGTGAGCTCAGTTGACTTAGGCACCGGAGGAACTTGAATTTCAGCTGAGAAAAATCCCTGGCGACCTCTTCTATTTATGCTTTCGTAGGCTTTCGAGCTTAGCTGAAATTCAAGTTGAGGAGAATGCTAATCACGTGCCAGCTGAAGTGTGACTTCTAATTGGTTGGTTTTCTTCACAATTGTGATGTTTGCTAGCTTCTCTTTTGCTTATTGTTCCGAGATTTTAGTTGTTGGAGTTGAAGTAGGGAATGTATTGTCTGTTTGTTTCTTAATTTACCATGTTGAACCTGGATATGATTGGGTTTGTTGCTTAAGATTTCATAAATAATTTCTACTAGACTCCTGATTTATTACTATATTATCCCTGTCCTAAAATACGGAGACAACATTTGGCATCGTTGATGGGAATACTAACAATAGTTAGTCTTCCTGGTTGAGTACTATTTGATTGGATTTTTGTAGTGTTGTTTGTGGAAGCAAGGGTGTCAGATTCACAGAATATGCTAGGTGGATCAAGAGGTACAAGTGTCACGAGCTTGGAGTTTAGCGCAGCTTGCTCGTGCGGCACTTAGGCAACTTGAACCCGAAGTTGCTAAGTAAGCCTTGCGGATAGCTTGCTTCTCTTAAGGAAGAAGCTTGTGGACCGTTGAGCTTAAGAACTTGAAGGCAACAAAGAGAAGAGTAGGAAGAATGAAGGCAAGTATTGCTTACTCAAAGAATGCTTTGTATTACGATTGAAAGCTTACAATGCTTGAAATGCTTACAAATGCTTAGATAGCTTGGATATGCTTGGATTAGCTTACAAATGAGCCTTGGAGGGGTTTTTATAGTGAGTCACCTCCTCCATAACGGCTAGTTAACGGCTATATAACGGCTAGTTTCCTAACGGCTATATAACGGCTAGTTTTCTAACGGCTATATAACGGCTAGTTTCCTAACGGCTATATAACGGCTAGTTTCCAACGGCTATATAACGGCTATATTATAACGGCTAGTTGGACCATCTAGAAGATATGTACAATGGATGCCAACTAGCTAGAGCTTCCGGAAGATGGGCTTGAATTAGGCCAAGCCTTGTGTAATTGGGCCAACTCTAGCAAGGAACTTGGCGGGCCGTAACATTCTCCCCCACCTGATTCCGCAACGTCCCCGTTGCGTCCTTGAAGATGTATCATCGGTTGTGGGCGAGAGGTCTTATGTTGACGCTTCCCTTTTCCGCGCTTGCGTGACCTCCTGGTTGCCTTCGCGGTCTTGGGAGGTATCATTCTGTGAGACACCATAGATGGAGGTTCGATGTCAAATTTTAACTTGTTTTGATGAACCCCCTGTCTTGGTGATTGTCTCTCCGACATTCTTTGAGCCACAACATCCTTGTTTTTGTCAAGGATGGGCAGAATTTGTGGGCTCTTAGTAACAACGAGGTTCTCCCCATCGTTGAGCTCCCGAATGGGAGTAAGGAGGTTCAGCTCTTCCTTGATCCCTTGTTCAAATTGTAGTGCGGACATTATCTTCTTCTCGACCTTAGCCACACGTTCTATACCGATCGTGCATGAATGACCCCCATCGAGGATGCTAAGGGAGTTAGAAGATGGTATGGGAAAGGCATGGACTTGATCGAAGAATTCCATGCCGAGCACTACTTGGAAATCATCCATAGGAACAATGGAGAAATCAAGCTTACCATTCCACGTGCCAAGTTGGACGGATGTGGCTTTAGACACCCCCAAATTGCCTTGGCAGCTGAGTTTATGGCTTTGATGGCGCCACCTCCTTTGGTGTATTTGAGACCTAACCGTTTGGCCTCTTCTCCGGAAATGAAATTGTGCGTGGCTCCCGTGTCGAGCATTGCACGCACATCTTTGCCGTTAATGGTGGCACTCACATACATTAAACCTTTCTTGGCAGGTGTGGTTTTCTTGAGTGCACCAATGATATGAAGGGAACCCATTTCCGCTTGCGGCTCCTCGTCATGGACACCCCCATCTTGAGTGACAAGAGCATTGAGGGCCTTCCTCTTTGGGCAATCACGAACCCAATGAGGACCATCATAGATGAAGCAAGGGCTTTTAGGTTTAGGGGCATCAAACTTACCTTTATTGGGCGTGTTTCGTTTGTCCCCTCCGAATGTTTTACGTTCGCCACTTTCCTTGCGAGGATGATGTTGCTCTTCCCCCTCTTTCTCATGGTTGGGCTTCCTCTCCTTGAATTGGGTAGAGTAATCCACAAGAGATTCGGCTACAGCTATAGCATCATTGAGATCTTGCACGTTGCGCCTCTCTAGTTCAATTCTTGCCCAATCTTTGAGCCCATCAAGAAAATAGAAGAGGGAGTCCTTCTCCGACATGTCCTCAATTTCAAGGATTATAGTAGTGAAGTCTTTAATGTACTCACGGATTGTGCCGCTTTGCTTCAATCGGCGGAGACGACCTCTTGCCTCCTTCTCGGCATTGCTTGGAGAGAAATGCTTCCGAAGTTCTCTCTTGAAATCCTCCCATGTGCGGAGGGAAATGATGCCTTTGCCTGCGTCGCTATGCTTTCGACGCCACCAAAGTTGGGCTGTATCACGTAGAAATGTGGGCGCAACACCGATCCTCGAAGCATCATCGTGGGCACATTTAGCTTCGAAGTATTGTTCCAAGCCAAAGAGGAAGTTTTCCACTTCCGTTGCATTGCGGGTGCCATGGTACGTGGGGGGAGTAGGCACTTGCATATTTATCAACGCATTACCGCTTGTGTAGGAAGGGCTGGCGCGCTAGCATTGGTGCTTCTCCCATTCCGTGCGAGTTTCCTCTACTTCGGCGTGGAGTCCTCGCAACTCATGTTCCATAAAGACCCGCAAGCTTGTGAGCTCTCGTGTAATGTTACGAAGCTCCTTCTCATAAGCCTTACTAAACTCGTTGATGTTGGACTTTGTGGCTTGGGTTATCTCTCCATATTCCGTCTCTAGACCTTCGAGACGTGCGGAGAGCCCTTCGATCGCATTGTCCATCCCCGAGATAGTTTGTTCAAGGCTTGCAACACGAGGCTCCAAGACTTCCGTGAGGGGAGCTTTAGCCTTACCACGTTTTCCTTGTAGGCGTGGTTGTGGGAGAGATTGTTCCTCTCGACCACGGACTTGCTCCTCGATGTTCAACTCCATGTCGGATGCCATTTGTTCTTTGAGCTCGAACCGTGCTCTGATACCAACTGTCACGAGCTTGGAGTTTAGCGCAGCTTGCTCGTGCGGCACTTAGGCAACTTGAACCCGAAGTTGCTAAGTAAGCCTTGCGGATAGCTTGCTTCTCTTAAGGAAGAAGCTTGTGGACCGTTGAGCTTAAGAACTTGAAGGCAACAAAGAGAAGAGTAGGAAGAATGAAGGCAAGTATTGCTTACTCAAAGAATGCTTTGTATTACGATTGAAAGCTTACAATGCTTGAAATGCTTACAAATGCTTAGATAGCTTAGCTTGGATTAGCTTACAAATGAGCCTTGGAGGGGTTTTTATAGTGAGTCACCTCCTATATAACGGCTAGTTAATGGCTATATAACGGCTAGTTTCCTAACGGCTATATAACGGCTAGTTTTCTAACGGCTATATAACGGCTAGTTTCCTAACGGCTATATAACGGCTATATTATAACGGCTAGTTGGACCATCTAGAAGATATGTACAATGGATGCCAACTAGCTAGAGCTTCCGGAAGATGGGCTTGGATTAGGCCAAGCCTTGTGTAATTGGGCCAACTCTAGCAAGGAACTTGGCGGGCCGTAACACAAGGATGACAATAAGGTAGGCTACTCAAGTCACAAAAAATAGCTGAGCTGGAAGAACGAGTACAAAAGATGACTAAGAAAGATGCTGAAGATAGAGAATGATGACAAATATGTAAGGAATTGCTAGATGTTTAGAGAGTTAAGCAAACTGAGGTAGTATTTACAACACCTATAAACACCTAACCAAACCCACCTCAACTCAAAATCTCCAATGTATTTTTTCACCCCCACTATTCACTTGGTTAGTAGGGCCAAATAATCCACAACCTTTGACTACATAACGTACGTCAGTTAAAACCTATGAGCTTGAAGTTGAAACTAATCGAGTGGTAGATCCACAAAACACCACGGGAAAACAGGTGGAGGATTAAATTCCTATTGGAAGTCATCGCACTCATAGTTGAACAAGTTTCTAACCACGCGGTCGTAGTTCTTGAAATCCACCTGATCTCAGGGCGTGCTAGAGAGGAGACGTTCAGAGAGACAGCAACCCTCCGGGATTAGGGGTAAGAACAATAGGCCTGGAATCTTAACGGAGGATATGGAGGAGCTAATATGGGTCAAGGCAGATAGGAGATTGGAAACCAGGGGATAGAGAATAATCGTGGACTAGGGGATGCAGTTCTTGGAGGAGTTCAGCTTAGTGGTGTGCCTCCCATTGGAAATATTAGTTTTGATGGTAATGTTCCAAGTCTAACTCTTGCTCAGCAGAAAAAATTGCTTCTTACCCTCACCAATCAAATTCAAGAATCGAACAAAGAGATTTTAAGCCAAGAACAATCGCTTAGTAGCGGAGTTTAGTCTAAAGTTCCATTTATGGATGAAATTTCTAGAACTACTTTTCCACTGAATTTCAACATTCCTATTGTACATTTATATGAGGCCAAAAAGATCCAGTGGAGCACATTGAAAATTTTAGAGTGTACATGGAGCCGTTTAATCCAACTGATGCAACATTGTGCCAAGCTCTCTCTCTTACATTAACGGGATCAGTAAGACAGTCAATTAGGTCGCTTCCTTCTCAATCTATAACCACTTTTCAACGGTTATGCCAGTAGTTTGCTACTTATTTTAGTGTAGTAAAGCCTGTCGTGAAGTATGTAGGTTCTTTTTTGAGCATAAAACAACGTTCGGTGGAATCAGTGATAAGTTATATAGAGAGATTCCTCTCTGAGGTTACTGCAATGGGAGCATTTAACGAACCTATAGCTCGTAGTGCTTTTCTGCAAGGGACGTGTGATAAGAGAATCTTTCAACATAGTAAAGATTTCATTTAGATGGCAACGACGAATGAGGAGTTTGATCAAAAAAATCCGAGGAGAAGGAAAGACCCAATTGGAAACCAAGGGAAAGAAAGCATGATCAGTGGTAAAAGGCGAGAAAGGAATCGTTCGCGAGCAAGCCCCGAGAAGTCGATACAGACAAGATATCAATCGGCAACTTTCTCCAGAAAACTTTCCCCAGCTGCCTAAATACAAGGCCAGGTATACAAACTACACTGAGTTTAGCACAACTAACGATAACATTTTCTTAGCTTTGAAAACAATAGGACTTCTCTAACCTCCTCATCCAATGAATAGAGATCTGAGGAGAAGAAATCAGAATTGATTTTGTGATTATCACCATGATGTGGGACATTACACCACTGATTGTCAAGAGCTCCATGACGAGTTAGAACGGCTAATTTGGAAAGGGGAGTTATGTGACTTTGAGAAAAATCCGAGAGAAAGACATGGTCAGAAAGATGTGTATTAAGATAGACGGGCAAGAGATAGTGGTCATGAAACAAGAGAGACTAAAGCTCGTAACGTGATCAACATAATTGCTGGTGAAAAAACCAGGGCTAGTGATTCAAATAAGGCAAGAAAAAAACATGCTTGGAGGTGGGACAAAGAAGTTTTGTAGCTTAATCTCGAAGAAGAAGATGAGATAAGTCCAGGATTATACAATTCTCGAAACAAGATGCTAATGGAGTTGTATTTCTTCATGATGACGCGATAGTCTTTACGTTGACAGTGGCAAATTATGATTGTCGGCGAGCACTTGCTGATATAGGGAGTTCAATCTACATCCTCTACCATGAGGCATTCAAGGAAATATAGCTCAAAGAGTCATAGTTGACATCTGTCTACACTCCCTTAATTGGTTTTGAGGGAGAAATAGTGGATGCTCTGGGATCCATAGAGTTGCCTGTGAAACTAGGAGATAGAAAGGATAAGAAGCATATGATGGCTGAATTTCAGGTTATGGACAAACCAAGTGTTTGCAACATTATCCTTGGGTGACCATTTCTCTACGATAGTTGAGTTGTTATTTTAAGTTATTCTCAGAAGCTCAAGTTTTTGACTGATGATGGAGTTCAGGAAGTTCGAAGTAACCGGCAGCAGTGTTGGGAGTGTTGCAACACTGTTATCAAACATTGTCATGTCGTTGAGGATGGCCAAGCAACATATAAAACTGAGATTTACGAAGACTCGAATTTAGATTTGAGAGATAAGCCAATAGACATTGAATCAATGATAATCTCAGCTAAAAAATTTCTTGCTCTCTTCTCTACAAAGAAAATTGAGAAGAAAATTCTTCAACATCTGACCATTTCTTACTTTTAGTATTATACAAAAGAATACTCAACTAGTCAAGTTTCTAGATGCTATTATTCTAATTATTCTATTTTAAATTATTATTTTCTTTTTTTTTACAAATTTAATTTCTTTTTTATTTTTTGTATTGATGATATATGGCTTGTTTAATCAAGAAAAAAATTGTGTTCGTTTGTTAGTTTGGTATTTAGATTTGAAAAACATGTCAACCAGAAAGTATGCATCTGGATACGATTATTGTTTTTTTTTTTCTATCTTCTTGATTATTGTTGAAATTCAAGATATGATTAAAGATAGTTGAATTTTAATCTAATTTTATGTTCCCTTAAGAGTTGATGTTGTTGAATGTAAGAAGGCCTAAAAATAAAAGTTAGCCTAAAGCCCCAAAACCCTTAGGGCATGTTTGATACGCTATATAATAATGTATAGGATAGTATAAATTTATTTGGATTGAATTGGATTGAATAACATAGAATAAGATTAGATAAGACATAATACTATACTATGTTTGATAGAGTATTGTATTAGATAAAACGTAAAAAAAAAAGAATATGAAAAGTTTAATTTAAATATAAAATAAATTAAAATTATTTTTAAAATAAAAATTGAATTATTACATTTTTATTTATTTAAATAAGTATTTTTTATTTATTTGAACAATTAATTTTTATTTAAATATTTAATAAATTATTTATTAATTATATAAATATACAAATATTTAATTTATATAATTTTTTGGTATTTATTAGTGAAAATTGAGACAAAAATAAGCTTATACGGTGTTAAACCATGAGTAGACTTAGTATAAAAACGCTCAACTTTTATGCAAACAGTATTTCTACAGTACCCGCTATAGTGTCGCTACAGTACCCGCGTTATACTATACAGTCCCGCTCAAAATTTGATCAAATGTAATAAAATTTTTTAATGCTATACTATACAACGCTATATAGTAGATCAAACATGCCCTTAGAGCAAACCTTGACTCAAGGCCACTTTTTTAATCTAAAAAATCCTTCCTTTTTTCCATAAAGCTTCTTTGAGACCTTATGCTATTAAGCCATAAAGCCTCCCACTAATGAAACAAAGGTATTGTTAATTAGCCACCTAACACAACTGTTCCCGAGCTATTTTATATTGGTTTACATATTTAACTTCAAGAGCTAAATAATCATTTCATTGAGGCAAGTATGGAGTTCCTTATTTGTTTGCGATATTCATGTCTAGATAAGTCATTCGCTGCTTTTGAAAAACAAAGATTGATATGCCTTACTGAACTTTATCAGAGGATTTTTCTGAATTAGGAATTATGACACTTGATATCGAGCTTGATGTTTACATCACAGGTATGCACTGCGGTCTAACTTGGAGTTTTCATATTTGAATAGGATCAGGGATCTTGCAAAAGACTTGGTTGAGACTAGAAAAGATACTGTATATCCATATATATATATATATATATATATATATATTTTTTTTTTTTGTAACCGAGGTGTCCGGGTCAGCTTACGCGCACCACGACTAATCCTCGAAGGAGACTAGCGCAACCACAACCCACTGTCACGGTCTCCCACTTAAATCATGGAGGAGGCCATTGTGGAGACTCGAACTCAGGACTTCACCATTGGTGCTGTACCAACTCCATCCTGGCCCGCTTCACCACTTGAACCAACCCATCGTGGGTTCCATATATTTTTATATTTCACTTTCACTTTTCTATAAGTGAAATTAGCTTTAGCTCTATCAGTTATCACTGGCGGTGTCAACAGTGTCGGCTTGAGGGATTTTGAGGCCAAACCGGTAATCACATAGGTCTTTCCATATTTAGTATAAAAAATAAATAAATTTCACTACTATTTTAATTTTTTTAAACAATTTTATCATTATGTTTTCGGTATTTTTTATTTCATTTTAAATTCACGTTAATATATTTTTATTTATTGTTTCACATATTTATCAAAAGGCTTTGTTTTAAGGTTAAACTTATTTTTCAAATTCTTTTAGAAAGATTCATATTTTCTAGTGCGCATACTTCAAATTAAAAATCAAATGAAGAAAATAATATTGATATATTTTTAAAAAATAATGAATTAGATAGTTATATAAACTAAAATTATAGTTAGATAATATACTGTATCTCTTATTAATCTTGTGAGAATATGAGAGAGTTTGATACGAATATAAAGTTGAAGATAAATTTGTAATATTAAAAAAACATGTGTGTGTGTGTATATATATATATATATATGTATAACATTAAGAGCTTAATTTATATAGTAATATTTGATTTGTTTCAATAAACGACACGTTAATCATTATCTAGGTATCTTTGAAATTTGAAAAGAAATTTTATCTAAATTTAGAAATAAAATAGTAATTATTTAATTATATGATATTTCTAATAAAATTAATTGTTAGAAAAGAAAGATATTTGTGGGAAATTTTAACTTAGTTAAACTTAAATTTTAGCGTGGAAATGGTATTTAACAAAGAAACATGATATTTAGACTTTGAAAAACAAATATTTCATAATTATTTTTTGAGGTGCTATAAAATATGGAAGCATAAGTAACTAAAACGAAAGTTCGTGGTCATATTAAATTTCAGTTTGAGGCCTTAGGCTCTGTTCGTTTATGAATCTAAATTTTGTTTTCTATTATTGTACATTTTTCAATATAATTTACATTCAATCTCAATCACATATCTTTTTTAAGATTCAAAATAATTCAAAATCAACCATATATTCCGAAATTCAATCGAAAACAAAAAACTAGATTTCATAAATGAAAATAATGAGCTAAGACAATCTTTTGGTGCCCAAGGCGAATGCCTCAATCGCCAAGAGTTTATGCCAGCACTGAGCGTGAAAAGAGCATTTTCAACAACAAATTTTGTGAAGAATCATCTTTGAAACCGAGTGAGGGATCAATGGTTGAATTATAACTTTGTTGCATTTGATGTATTTGATGTCATTGATAATGAAGTTGTATATCACATGACATTTCAAAACACGAAAACACATAAAATACAATTGTAAATGTATCACAAGAAATATTATAAACGATAATGAATCTTTTGATGTTGATTTTATTGAATTTAATTTCATTGTTCGATGAATACGTTGTATCATGGTTTAAATTTGTTCCTCTTAGACTCGATTTTTACTACATACTTGCCAACATGTATTTAGTTTTTATATATATCATGATTGGTTCTTAGCTGTAAATGTTATTCTGGCTCACAAAATTTCTTCAATACTGTTATTCTGCAAATATATATTTTTCTGGCTTTTATTTTTATTTTTGTCGCATAGAGCACTCATCTTGTAAAATATAATGCTAATCTGCTAGTTGTTCCACGGTTTTTTTAATGTTGTCGATTTAAAATTTTGTAAATATCTTATGCCAATTTTTATAAAATTTTCTACAATTTTTTGAATTTTGTCAGTAATATATATCACTATGGAAAAAATGAAATTTCGTCGCAAAAAGTTAAAATTTTGTTTCAATAAGTTTTTTTGACAAAAATAAATTCGTCGCATTCTAGTAGCAAAATGTGAGTTGCAATAGGTTTTTTTGCAACGATTCTGGAATTTCTCACAAAAAGTCCTTTTGCGACAAAATTGTACTTGCAAAAAGTGGCATTTTGTGACAAATATTTCGTCACAAATAGGATCAAATAATGTTAACTTTTTGTGACAAAATAAAAGTCGTCACAAAAGAGCATATTTTGCAATGAATTCCAATATTGTCGCAAAATTATTAGGAAAAAATTCATATTTTTTATAAAATTATTTTAGTTAAAAAAGTTCCTTGCGACCAATTTTTTGTCGCTAAATACAACCTTTAGCAACAACAAAAATTCGTCGCAATAAACTTTTTTAATGAAAATTGAAGAATTTACAGATTTTATATTTTAATTAGTTATAAGTTTTAAAATAAATGAATTGTCTCATTACACAACTTAATTCTTTATATGAATAATTTTATTAATTAACAACAAATTACAAAAAATTTATCACAATATATTTTTACAATATATCAACCTTTGTACATAGCAAAATTTAAAAAAAAAACGAAAAAGAGAAAGAAAAATACAAAACTTCATCCTCCAAAAATTCTTTTGTTGCTTGACTTTGTATCAATCCTCAAATCTTCAAGTACAACCCATCTTCAAAAATACCTATTAAAAACAAAAAAATAAAAATAAAATGTTAAGAAATAATTAAAGCATAAAAAATGAGTTTATGAACAAAAAACAATGTTAAAGAAGCAAAGAATTTGAGAATATTGAGTTCCATTCCATCTTCAAAAATACCTATAAAACAAAAGACAATAATATCAATAAAAATTAAAATAAACAAAAATATATTAAACTTTTAAAGAAAATATATTACGACACAAAAGTAAAAGAAAGAGTAAGAGTATTTACCAAGAATAATATTGTTGGAAAAAGAAAAGGGGTAGAGAATTGTAAGTGATGGAACAAAATGAAACAATCCAAAAAATTAACCCATGTATATATAATAAAGGTTGGATGTTTTGTGACAAAATTTTAACCTTTAGCGACAAAAATTTTGTGGCGAAATAGTTTTTAAAATTATGAAAAGAATCAAAGCGGGAAAAAGTTCGCAAAATTTTTTTTTTCAACAAAATTTTGATATTTCGCAACAAAATTTTCATCAAGAAAGAATTTCAAAATTTTGAAATTTCAAGAGTGGGAAAAAGTCCTCCCAAAATTCATTTTGTGATAAAAATTTTGACCTTTAGCGACAAATTTTTCATCGCTAAAGAACTTGAAAATTTCAAAATACTTAAGCGGGAAAAAGTCCGCTTAAATTTTATTTCTTGCGACGCATATAAATTTGTATTTCGTCGCAAAAAAATCTCGTTTTGCGACAAAATTAAATTATCACAAAACATCCTATTTTGCGACAAAATATTAATCTTTTTGCAACGAAAATTTCCTCACTAAAAGTCTTAAAAAATTTAAAATGCTAAAGACTCTCTTATTTGTCATAAAATGTATACAAATATGTTATAATAAAAAACTAAGAAGATTTTGAAATTAACCATACTTGGACTTTGATAATTATAAATTTATCTAATAATTAAATAAATTTATCCACCATAATTAAATTTATTTAATATTGGGTTGATATTAAATAATATAATGTCAATTAATTAATTGTATAATAACCATATACATTAAATATATAAAATTATTACATGGTAGTTAGTTAGTTTTAATTGAGTATTAAAGTGTTAACAAAATATATACAAGTCAATTATCATTAATAAATGTAAAATAGCTAGACATCTATACATATGTCATAATTTTGATGTGCGAGTTATTGAAAATAAGTTTTTTATACTTTGATGAATAAATAATCAAATATTCATATTATAATCATTATGTAACAAATGCATATACTTTTAGTGAATATTTTTTATTATTTATTTATTTTACAAATACTACCAATTAATAATTAAAATATCTTTAACAAATGTAAACCATAAGTTTGTAATAGTTGTAATTTAATAATTAGACATATATATATGTTATAATTGTTATTATGAGAAATTGAAAATAAACTTCTCTAATTTGATCAGTAAATGATTAATTATTTATATTGTAATAATATAAAAATGTACAAAATTACATTTATTTTCAGATAAAAAATGTATTTAAATTAATTATCCATTTCTTTTATAAAAATAACAATTATTAAAATATCTTTTACAATTATAAAAAATAATTTTGTCATAGAAGTAATTTAATTATTAGATATATATGCATATGTTACAAGTATCATATGTATTGGGAATTGAAAATTAGCTTTTCCAAGTTATCAATAAATGATTAATTATTCATATAATAATTAATATGTAACAAATGTATTTTTTTTGTTATAGAGTTCATTTTAATTATTTAAAATGTATTTTTTTTGTTATAGAGTTTATTTTAATTATTTATCTCTCTTTAAATAAACTCTAACAATTGTTTAAAATATCTCAATAATTTACTCAAAGCTATAAGACAAAAATTAAAAGTTTAAGAAAAATATGTTGTCTAAATTCATATACTCTATAACAAAAAAAAATAATTATATGCAACATTACATGATTATTAATTAATTAATTAATTATGTTTATTTGACATTTAATTAAATATTAAAAAATAAATTAGATTTTTACAAGTTGGGTCTTTTTTCAATCTCATTTTCATCAATTAAAAAGTAGTCATAGTAAGAAGTTTATCATAATTATAATTTAGTAGTTGGACATATATAGATCACACATAAATTAGATTATATCAAAAGAATTAGCAATAAATTTTATGCTTTGATTATTAAATTATTTATGATTCATATTTTATACATATATATATATATATATATATATATATATAGTTTATTTTAATTATTTATCTCTTTTACAAACATTAAATTTAGAATATATCAATAATTTTTCATATTTAAGAGCATGGATGGAACTACAAAGGGTTACTTTTTTTATAAAATTTATATACATATCCAAATGACCCTGCTATATTTAAAAATTCACAAATTTACCTAAAATAAAATTAAATTTTTAATACTTTCTTTATTCTTTTCTTTTTATCATTCTCCAAACAAAGACTTATATATTAGATGGAGCACAAACAAAAAGAGGAAAAACAAAGAGAAAAGTTATTAAGTTTTTATTTTAAAAAAAGGACTTTTTGCAAAAAAAAATTTCTCGCGAAAGATAACTTTTTGCGAGAACACCAATTTTGTGGCAAAAAGTTGTCTTTCTTGAGGAATGTAATTTCGTCGCAAAAAAGTAACATCTGCACAAGACTTTTTGCGACAAATTTTTTTTAGTAAAATCCTAATTTCGTCGCAAAATGTCAAGAATTGCTACGTATGTAGTAAGTTAGAAGGGCTTTTCATAACAATTTTTTTCTCACAAAAGGTCACATTTTGCGAGGAATACAAATTTCGTCATAAAATGTCAAGTATTGCCATATGTGTGTAATAAGTTAGAAGGGTTTTTCGCGACAATTTTTTCCTCGCAAAATGTCACTTTTTTGCAAGAAATTTTTTCTCGCAAAAGGTCACATTTTGCGAGGAATACAAATTTCATCGCAAAATTTCAAATATTGTTATGTGTGTGTAATAAGTTAGAACGACTTTTCACGACAATTTTTTCTCGCAAAAGGTCACTTTTTTGCGAGAATTTGTTTCTCACAACATGTCACATTTTGTGAGGAATACAAATTTCGTCGCAAAATGTCAAGTATTGTCAAGTGTGTGTAATAAGTTAGAAGGGCTTTTCGCGATAATTTTTTTCCTCGCAAAAGGTTGTTTTTGTAAGAAATCTTTTCTTGCAAAACGATGCATATTGAGAGCAATCATAATTTTGACGCAAAATATCAAGTATTGTCATGTGTGTGTAATAAGTTAGAAGCGCTTTTCACAACAATTTTTTCCTCGTAAAAGATCACTTTTTTTGCGATAAATTTTTTCTTGCAAAATTCACATTTTGCGAGGAATCCTAATTTCGTCATAAAGTATCAAGTATTACCACGTGTTGAAGGGCTTTTTACTAGATATTTTTTCTCGCAAAAGACATTTTTTTTGCGAGAAATGTAATTTCGTCTAAAAAAATGTTCATATTGCTACAAAATTATTGTCACAAAATCCCATCTTTATGTAATACTTTTTGCAAAGAAAATTTCGTCGCAATAAGTTTTATCTCACCGTGAAAAATTCTTCCCTAATTAGTCACTCGAGTTTTTAGTGAGGAAATAAGTATTCATCACTAAAGGTTTTATTTTGCAACGAAATTTTTCTCGCAAAATATCATTTTTTTCAGATGCTAGCTTTTGCAACGAAATAAGAATTTTGTGACAGAAGGCCGCTTTTTGCGACAAATTTGATTTCGCCGCGAAAAACTTTGTCGCAAAAAACTACTTTTCTTGTAGTGTATTTATGATATTGCTTATGAAATGATATAGTTGGTTTGCTAGTTTGGGAATACGTTGGTACTTGTAGTTGCAGAGGTTTAATTGTCGTTGGTGAAAACTCAATTCTTCTTTTGTTAGATTTTGTTAATTTAAAAACTAAGCAAGCAAGAGCATGACTTTGCTGTGGGCATTAGTTTTCGACAAAGGTATTTATTTTGGGATTTATTTACAAATTAATATTTTTAATTGTCATTATATCCTATAATAATTGTGGGTTTGCTCATGAGTTTTAACCAGTAGTGACGGAGTTCGAAAAAAATAGTTTAGCGAGGGCAAAAAAAAAATGGATGAAAGAATATAAATTTAGTTATAATTAAAAAAATTAATTTGTAGAAATGAAAAAGAAGTAAAGACATTTACTAAGTTCTTTTGTTTGTATAACTTTCATGGTTATTTAAAATTTATCTTAAGAGCTAAAAAATACTGAGAGATAAAGAAAATTCTATAGGGATAATAATATAAAATCAAAACTTAAAAGGTATATTTTGTAAGAATCTGAAAAATTATAGAAGGTTTAATAGTTGAAGAAGGGACAGTTTGTAAGAATTTTAAAGTTTTAGAAGTTTTAAAATTTTGAGAAGGAGCTCTAGCCCCTTCTCGGCCTTATGTGGCTCACCACTTTAACTATTATTTAATTTCGCTATGGTAATGATGGATTTGCTTGCCTTCTTGTATGAAGACTTTATTATTTTTTTAATTATATATATGTATACAAATTTTTTTCGGTTATATTTGTTAATAACAATGGCAGACCTAGGAACTCAATGAGGAGGGTTAACATAAATAATGATGTTTTTTTTTTTTTTAACAATAATTGGCTTAATGTAAGGGCTATTGAGAAAGTGAATTATAGCTGATAATGATATTTAAATATTGAATTCAAAAAGCTAAAAGAGGAGCTCACACAATGGCACCATCTTTTTTTTTTTTTTTTAATCCTTTCAACATAAATGTTCATTCATATGACTGATATTTAAATGATAGGGTCAAGTCATTTAAATAAGGGAATAAGAGCTAGGCATGGTGAATCGAATGGATTACAGATATTCTAATGTTAATTTAGTGGTAAGATGAAAACAACCTTTAACTTTTAACAGTGGGCTTTTGTACTATTTGACAATATATTGTTTCCCATTTCCATTTTTTATGATCTGCATCTTTTCTTATCTGTTGCATTATCTTTTAAACGTTTGTGGATGAGAACAAGTTGGATATGATTGATAATCTACAAATCAACATTTGTTTGAAAAAGAGTAATAATAGTACACATGTTATATATATGACAAATCTGGCTATATTCTTCATCTTAGAAGAAGATATTACAGAAAAGAATATGGGTGGAGAAGAAGGCGATCCAAGAAGAAGAAAAATTAAAAAAGGCTTATGCGGGATAAAAAGGCTGGTGATCGATGTCAGTGTAGTAAACAAATGTAAGTGATGGTAAAAATAAAGAGAAAGGAAGTAGAGAAAAATCCTTTACATTATTATCATATTTCTTGCTTTGTGTTTTTCCAATTATTACTACTAAGTTGTGGTTTACCTGTTGGCAACACATTATCCCATTTGATTTGAACTTGTCCACGAAGTAATGGACAAGATTTATGGAATTTGTGAAGTAGTGTTAAGTTAGTTTGACTTTTTGACCACTAAATCAATATTCTTTAATTAGGTATTTAGGTTTAAAAAATTGAGCAGTTTTTCACTTATAAACACTTCATACAAACTTAACTCATATAGCATTATTATATGAATGTTATATCATTACCCTTAATTGTCGTATAATAATTAATTGTTTAACTTCATTTCTCAATTAATATAATGCCACATCAATTCGTATATATGATTAAGTTTGTAAGTACAAAATCATGTAGTATTATGGAGTTTGTATGCTTGATTTATATATATATATATATATATATATATATATAGAGAGAGAGAGAGAGAGAGAGAGAGAGAGAGAGAGAGAGAGAGAGAGAGAGAGAGAGAGAGAGAGAGAGTAAAACCTCAATAAATAAATGGTCAATAAATTAATAACCTCACTTAAATAAATCATTCGATACACTAGATTAATAATTTTTTTAAAGATATAAGATAATACTTTTTCTCAAATCCTTTAGGGCCCTATGAAACCAAATTTTAATAATTGATCAAATACATAAAAATAAAAGACATATAAAATTCATAATATGAAGAAGTTTTCTTATTGATGACTTCTATTTTCTCTATTCAACTTTTTTCCAAAATATACATCAAAAGCTTCTTTTTTCTTTGTATCTAAACTGAAATCAACTTCATCCATAAGTTTTTGTAAAGTATGCATCATTTTAATATATTTTAATTTTTTTTATGTTGTAGCAATCAGTTTTCACAAAGTATGCATCCTTAAGTTTTTTTTTTTTTTTTTTGCTTGAAAGACCTCGTTTGGGGAACCAATTGATAAAAGACAACAATCATCTAAATCATGATCATCATTAGCAAGTGTATTCATTACCCCTTGAATAATTTCTTTATCATTAGACATTTCTATTAATGTATCATTTTCACTAACATAAAACTCTTCCTAAATTAATAAGTGTTCATTTATCGATAAAATTAATAAATTATTCATTTATCAATAAATAAATACTCTCTTTAAAATAATAATTTTTCTTAGTCCTAATAGTATTCATTTATAGATATTTTACTACACTTATGTCTAGTTTCTTGTTTTCTTAGGCTAGTACTCCTTGTCATCCTTTATATAGTTTTTTTTATATAATACATTTAAGATTCTTATAAAGGACATTTTCAAGAGCTCTTTACTCTTTTACACAAGTTTTAACAATTTTTGGGTTATTGGATTCAATGGGGAAGCTACAATATAGCTTGAGGAGCCCTAAAAAAATAATTAAAATTATACACAAAAAATTGACTTTTCTAAAAGTTAGTCCTTTCTATTTATGCTCACTACTTAAAAAAAAAAGACGCTTAAAAGAGGACATTTAAATTTACGCTATTCTTAATAATGTTTTCTAGACTTTTAATTTTAAAAATCCTCTTTTTTATTATAAAAAGGATTTTATTATTATAGATAAAATATATTATACTTATAAAAAGTTTATTTACAAAATTGATGTATCATAAAGTGAATAAAAAAAATCAATATAATAAATATTGATGAATGATGTAACATTAAATAAATGAAGTCACATCAATTTTGTAAACAAACTTTATGTATAAATTTTGTAAATATAGTATTACTGTTAACATAAATATTTAGCTTTAAACTATTTAATTTTTAAATAATCAAGTTTTTTTGAGACATTACGATAGATTTTTTTTTAAGAAAATGTTCTTAAAAACATTTCAAGATGGTCTAATTAAAGCTTACTTAAATGACCTGATTCTGTCCTAGTGGCTTCTATTAATAATTCGGGCCCCCTTAATTATTTTTTTTCTTTTAACCTTCCTCTTCAACTTTTATTCTGATATTAATGGCTTCCTAGCTATCAAATTTTGGCACAATCCCTATTGGATTCATGCGTTTGGATGGTTAAGCTAGAATTCAACATGCATAATTCCAAAATGCATTTATTATGTATGTTAGATTAAATCATAACCATGAACACGAAGTGCAAAAATCTAATGACTTACAACATACAGAAAGTTACATAATAATCTCTGCTGATAGCATATAGCACTTGTAATCAAACCATTTTCAAAAACCAGAAGTTCCTTTGTGAAAGTTATTTTCAAAGTCCATATAAATTTTCATTTTATTTAATCATATAGTCGACTCTTGTTACAAATTTAGTGAGAAGAATAACATATTATTGTATGGCCAATTTTACCGCTAACATAGGGTATACCTATTTTCAACCATATATAAAATGTGGTCAGAAATTTTATATATTATAATAGATGGTTACAAATCCTAGCTACCGGCCAGGCTCAAGTGATCCTTATGTTGAATGGTTCGGAGGAGTTGTATTAGAGGAACAAGGCCAAAAATATGTCCTTTATAAAACGATTTGAGTACCTGAATGATATATAGACTACATTAATGGCGAAACTTCTAGCAAAATGCCTTTGAAAATTGTCTTGCCTACGACCTTTTTTACGAAACTATATCGAACACTAAAGCTGCTTGAGCCACAATTTCTCTCTTGACACATTGAAAAGAATATATATATATGTGTGTGTGCGCGCACGCGCGTGTGTAATATGAGGCAAGAAACTTAATGATTTCACTAAGAAAAATCATATATAGTCATAACTCAGTGTAGTAATTAGACTCATATACATTATCAAAAGAGTTTAAAGAGTAAGAATATTTCTAAGGATATATATATATATATATATACACACACACACATTAATAAAATCCCAGCTTACAAGGAAATTTATTGAAAACTTTTTAACTATGTTTTATGGCATGATCTAGACATTACAATTTGATGACTAAAAATTATCCACCCGTTCTACATGCATCTTTTTCTATTAGATTTCAAGCTAAGTGAACTAGAAAACAAGGATATTAATATTCCCTACTCCTCGTTCCCTCGATCAAAATGAAATTATATAGATAATAGTCTGCTAACATTAAATGCAAATAAAAATATATATACCGTTAATTATATTAAAATTCATATGTGTCATTCAATTTTTAA
Source organism: Boswellia sacra (assembly GCA_013180625.2). Classification (NCBI taxonomy): domain Eukaryota; kingdom Viridiplantae; phylum Streptophyta; class Magnoliopsida; order Sapindales; family Burseraceae; genus Boswellia; species Boswellia sacra. The sequence continues at coordinate 107,186 of SNVD02003925.1, forward strand.
AATCTTAGGCAAATTAGATGAGTAGAGGATCCTAGTTCATAAAGTTGAAGTTTAAATAATTGGAGAATGGTTATAGAGAGATGACATTATTGACCGGTATCTCCGTATGATCAACCTCCTCTTCTTCTGAATCCAAGCCTATGTTCCCAAGCCTGAGAAGACTCCCTGTTGCCAAGATTGCATTAGGGTTTATATCATGCAAAGCCCTAGCGTACAAAACCTTGCACGCAGCAGATGCAGCATTGTGGAGTTCCTTATTCTTCTTATTAGGACCCAAGAGACAATGCCCTAATATCCTTAAAACAGGTTGCAACAGTTCCCATTGCAACGAGATCTTACCACGTCGCTCTCTCTCTACCTTCTCATTTCTCACTAAAACTTCTTCAACATCTTCACCATTGTTACTACAGATCATATTGCCATGATCTAGACCTGCCCAAACCTCGCAAAACTCACAGAAATCGACCTTGGATCCCACAGGCATCTGTGCTATTTTACTGTAATACAACTCAAATGCAACTCCAACAATCCTCGCCCTTCTTGTTGATCTCACAGTCCCATGAGGCTCCAAACTTGGAGATATTACGGCTAGGTTTAACTCCACGGAGTTGTTCTTTACAGGCGCTTTGCTTTCATGATAAATACTAGGATGTGACAGATAAGGCACGTTAACGGTTACGGATTGACCTGCACGAGAGGTGGTTTCGTGGGCGTAGAGTGCTAGCAAAACGGCCTCGAACCCAGCTAGGGGTTTGCGTAGAGTGACCCGAGAGAGGTAAACTCCGGCGACAATGGGGATGAAACGAAGGACGACGAGTTGGAGTTTAGGATCAGTGGATTGGAATGTGTCATAGAGCCAGCGACAGAGGTTGTTGTCTCCAGCACCGGAGTCGGGTTCGCGTAGGAGTTTGGAGATTTGGGAGGAGATTTCAGGGTCATGGAGAAGGGAGGATGCAGGGTTCTGTGAAGAAGGGATGTTGGTGAGTATGGAGGAAAGGGATTGAAATGCTAATTGAGCTTTCGAGGTGGAAGGAGATGGTGGATGTTCTGTGGCGGTGGTGGTGGCAGGGGAGGAGGAGTTTGACATTGGTTGATTGAGAGAGAAGATTAATAGATATTGATTATTGTAAAGATTTGTAAAATAGACTGGACTGTTTAAACGAAAATGTAAGATATGAGAGGAGATTATTGAGGAGGCAAAACAGGATCATTATTTGACTATTTGCCAAATAAGCAAACAAAAATTAATAAAACATGTTCAAAATATTTTCGAGTATATTAATAACTTTATTCATTGATATAATAAAAATATATTTTTAAAAAAAGTGTTTATCATTTAGCAAAAAAAGTTGCTTATTTGTGATCAACTGAAAACACATTTCAACTTCAACGGAATAGTAATGAATTGGCGATGAGAAAGATGTTAGCTTAAGGTTAGAGATCGCTGTCAATGGGGTGAATTAAGGGGAATCAAAGATAGGGACAAAGAGATCTAAGTTTATGTTTAGTGAAAGCAAAACTAGTCTATGAACTTAAAGTAATAGTGATATAAGAGTTGAAAAATCTATATAGTAATTATAATGACATGCATCCATCTTTTTTTTTTTTTATATATATAATTATCTAAAGAGGTGGTGTTATTTATCGCTATTAGGCTAAAAGGGTTTGTTTGGGATTGCTGTACTGTAGAAATTGCCATGGTAAAGTGTTGTATGAAAAATTAGCTATATGCTATCTCAACTATTTGTAGGGTATTTGGTAAAGTAGTTTTCCAAATTTGTTACGCTGTCCAAATTCTATGAATATGTGCTTGGTAAACTTAATTTTCAAAAGCTAATTTTTAATAAATATACAAAACTTATAAACTTATAACTTTTTTATAATCATAATATTTAATTTAAATAAATTTAAATAATAAAATTGAATAGATAAGGTCATTAAATATTTTCATTTATTTCTATTAAAAATAATAAAAAAATAAAATAAAAATTCCAAATAGTCACTTAAGGTTACCTCCGTTCTTCAACGTGTGAAGTGACACTGCCACCTCTAGGAGACTTGTCAGAAGACGCTTAACGCAGGTCCAATGATGGTGACGCCATTGATGTTAGAAATTGGCAAGATCTGATGGTTAAAGTTTTGAAAATGATAAAACCGTCAATCGATCCTCGTAGTCTATCCACCAGCGAACACATTGGAGGTGGCGATGTCGCTGACGAGCCACTTCAACTGCGGTCAACGACTACAATGGTTGACATCCAACAATTTTTTATTTTTCAAAAAAAATTAATTTTAAATAAATTTGGTGTTATAGTTTAAAATTACAAAATCTAATTTTAAATTTATATTATTTTATAAAGATAATTATTTTGGTCTATCCAAATTTTAGCTTTTTTTAAAATCTAATTTTCAAAACATGCCTTCTACTTATTTTTGAAATTTAATGCAAAATGAGTTTTTGGACTAATAGAATTTTAGAGAATCAATTTTTAAATAGTTTGCCAGACATCCAAATAGTTGTAGCTAGTAGCAAAAGTTAAAAGCTGCGAGTCAAAAGTTGTTGATGGGGCCCAAACGCACTCAAGGAAACCTTGCTTAATTATACCTCATTTAAAATGTAAAAAATAAATTCACCGTTGATAAAATTTTATTAAATACTATATATTCTTCATTTAAATATTATTCTCCTAAAGTTATTATTTTTTTATTTGAAAACTCCATTGATACATAACTTTATTTAACATCTTCCTTAACTCAATTATATTACAGTCATATAAAAGAACTGATATAGAATATCATTTTTTTTAAATCTTTGTAATCTCTGTTTATCTTTTATTGAGGTGTTGTGATTATTCTTTCTTAACTAAAAATTAATTTGAAATTAAGGTTGAAAATTGTCAATATTTGCCAATCTACGAGTAACCAAAAGCACTAAAATTTTCATTAGATTAATTATAGGTTCATGCTCTTGCAAATTTAGTCAATAAAAGTTTTATAGTTTAATTAATTAAATTTATAAGAAACGTTTACAACTTGAGAGTAGAAAAAGGGTTTGCTTCTTTTTCGGAGGCAGAATGCAACATGTTTATATGCAAAGATACAATAATATATAGATGCAAAATGGGTGCTAATTAAGAAATTTTATTATCATGCATCATCATCGTGATCATTTTTAAAAAGAAAAATTGAAGTGGATTGATTCCATATACATATTGCTTTTAAGTAATTTCGTTAAGGATAAATTTATAATTAAAAAAGTATTAAAAATTGGTTTTTTTATTCGATAAAGGGCAAATAATATCACTCTTACCTAAATACCCTTAGTCTATCACCAAATATGTTTTGGTGCTTAAGAAAAAATAGTTTTAAAAAAATTGTAGAAATTTCTTTCAATTCAAAAACAAAATAAATTAATCTTTGGTGAGAGAAAAACAAATTAAGATTTGTATTCAAATATATCATCAACATAAAAATATTTAGGAAAGTACTCTTATAAGATACGCATATCATGTTACACTGGTAAGGTGGTAAGTTTGTCCCTTAATACTCTACTATATGTTAAAGGTGTTGAAATTACATTTTTTTTTCCAAAAAATTTCTTCATTTTTTCTTTCCATCCATTAATATATGTTAACATTTCATTGGACAGAAAAGCTAATTGCTCTCTTATTTCTCGATTTTTCTTAAGTATCCATGATTACTTATTATTGCATGATTAGATGAGCTCATCAAATTAATAAGATAATATAACGAGCTTATCTCAAATTTTTTTCTCAATCTTTTTAATATAATTAAAAAAGAGCCTAGAATTTTATCTACAAGAAAAATGAATTAAGTGTCAGCCAATAAATGAGACGTATGATGATACATGTTGTTTTTGTGCGACATAAAGTGACATAACATGTACATCATTACGTGTCGTTTAACCTTCTTGTCGGTCAATAAAGTGATACGTGTCTATATAATATTTTGGTTATACGTGTCATTTTTTGACTAATACATGTCATCTAGGAGCCGACATTGTTTATAATATGCAATGTCGGTTTTCGATCGACACGTAATTAAAGCTTTGTAAAAAAAAATATACTACTTATCGGTCCTTTCTTTTAAAGGAACTGACAAATAGTATATATTTTTTTAATTTTGGAAATTTTGTTTTTTATATATATTATACATGCAATTACATGAACACCCATATGCTAAAGCATAACAAATAGACAACAAATATACAAAACACAGATACTTAACAATAAAACAAATCCATGAGAATAAAAAAAAGGCAATCAAAAACTCATATTTGTAATTATGTCAAACTCATTGCTAGCACAAATTTTCTACAAAAAATCAGTTGTTGTCATAGTTATTTGTAATGCATTCTACATCTTAACTAGAAATATGGCAAGATGGTAAAACATAAACAAATAAACAAAAAGGTAAATAATAATTGTAACAAAGTGTCAATCAGCAAACATTTTGCATATTTAGACCTTGAGGAATTCAATCCTTTTTTAGCATTCTATACCTTGTTTACCTGCAAAAATACCAAATAACAGAATTCAATCATTCAATCTAAGAATGATAGTAAAAAAATTGACAAGCTAAACTGAAGATTGATAAACTATAAAAAGAATGAACATAAGTAAATCTATAAAAGGTAGGCATTGGAAGCCTAAATGCAAAAATGAACCAACAAATCCGGGAGTCCATTCTCAAAGCATTCACAAAGATTTAATTCTCATAAAAGAACCACGCATAAATATAAAGTATAGAAATTTCCATGAGTCAAGCCTAACTAATAAATTCATAAAGTTATAATACAAATGCATTATCGAGGTAAAATTGAACACGTGAGCAAGTGTCTAGACATACCAGATTAATAGAGCAAATAAAAACATATAATTGATAATACTAAAATAAAGCTAAAACTGATTGAAAAAAAATCATTAAATACAACTTCGGGTGTACGCCTAGCTAAAAAACTAAAATAAATATAATTTAAGGTGTAATCATACCAAAACAAAAAGGACAACAAATGAGAGGAGAAAATGATCACTTGTTGCAAACAAGCTCACAAAGATAAACAAATCAAAAAACTACAGCATAAGAAATAAAATGTTTAGCTTTTCTTCCACATTAGGTTGACATATAGTGTAAACGCTAATAAATGCAACTTATTATGGTGTTAAATCATTAACTGCATTCGTGAATCAAATAAAATTCATGTATTATTAGCATATTCATATGCATGTGAGATTCTAATTCAAGGAGGATACAATCTTCAAAAAATTGCTCATACATTTGCATCATAATTTTTTTACTTATTTATTATATTTAAGGCAATTAATCAATAATAACTAAATTAATACTAAGAATAATACCTGAATCAAATAAACTTATAAATAAATGAGTAACTATAGAGTATATAATAGTGTGGCATGGATTGAGAATAATTGATGTGTTAATATGCCACGAAGGCAAAATCTTTTGAGTAAAAGAGTTAATATACGTTATAACAGGCTGCTGGAATATGTAAATAATTGGGAGAGGTGAAGTGTGGGCCGCGGCATAAGACAAGTTAAATATACAGGCACAAAGAGAGAGAGAGAGAGAGAGAGAGAGAGAGAGAGAGAGAGAAGCAAAGAGAGAGAGAGAGAGAGAGAGAGAGAGAGAGAGAGAGAGAGAGAGAGAAGCAAAGTAATAAAAATATAAGAGAGGAGACAAAGTGGAGAGAAAATGAGAGAAGTGAAAGTTGTTAGGGAAAATTGAGAAAATAGACAAATTTAGGGGGCTTGTTTGAAAAATGGACATGCTCTGAAAAATTTTCATCCCATAGACACTTTTGTGTCCAAAAGACAAAAATATCCTTGTACTATAATAAATTCCCAAAACCTTTGTTATTTCATTTCCCTCGGCCGAATTTGAAGAAAGACAGTAAGCAAAACAAAGAACAAAAAAACCAGTAACAGATCGAATTATATAGCTTAAAAATGGGTTATGTATGTGAACTAAGGGTAGAGATAGTGCCGTCTGTGTGAAAAAATGCTGGAAATTGGCTGTCGGTGTGCAAAAATCTGTTTTCGCAGTCGAAGGTTGAAGAAGACGAGTGTCTTCGAGTGCTTCGAGTGTCGTCGAGTGTCGAGAAGTTCTGTCGGACCGAATCTCGACAATTCGGATGGTGGTGTCGAGTGTCTAGGCAATGCGTCGATTCTAGGTTCGAGTGTAGCGGGTTCGAGTGTCATCGAGGGTCTTGTGGATTGTCGACGTCGAGGAAAGTTCGTGTGTCGCGTGTCGAGAGTCGAGTGTCGGATGCAGGGAAACTCGACTTGTAGATGTCTCGAACTATGCATGTCGAGTGTTTCGAGAGTCGTGGAGACTATTTTGTCGAGCTTTCGAGTACGTGCGTCGAGTGACAAACTTGACGAGTGTTGGTTGCAAAAGATAGTCGAGTGTCGAGTGTTTATGTCGAGCTTCGTCGAGCGTTTTGGTAGAACACTTGTTTTTTGGACTTTTGCAAGCAATTTCGTAATTATTTTTTGTCCACGGAACTTATATGATATGATATGTCACAATCATGCAGGAAATGGAAAGTTTACACATACTCATTGTATACAATGGTTGTTGGACCAGAAAACATGAGAAACATGTATGTACTATCACAAAGACCCCCCTTAGGTTTTGACTAAATTTCATTAGGAAACACTGTTTATTACTTTTCATCATACGGTAGCCCTGACTTTTTCGAAATTCATCATGGGCACCCCTTCCGTAAGTTTCACCGTTAAGTGACATCATACGGTACCCCTAACTTTGTTGCCATATTTTGTTGTGAATGTTTTGCGGTAGGTGTTCACATACTTCCGAACATCATCCTCCTTTGAGAGACTAAAAAGCTTTCTAATCTCGGATGCCCTTTTTGGACCCCTCATCCTTGGGTTTTCACTGTCTGTCAACCCAGGTAGATCATTCTCATCCTTCTTAACTATAACCAAGTTCAATACAGACAAATCTTGACTAACAATGCATCCACGAACAGATTTCCTCCTTCGCTCTCGATTGCGCCTTCCATAACCTCTGAAGCAAGGGGTTCCTCTTTGAAATAAAAGATGAACACGACCAGGAGTCGGAACTCACAGTTTCATTGGGAATCCTTACTTGTCGCAGCCTCCCATGATCTTAAAAACATATCCTTTAAATTCTAGACCCAGAGCATCTGTACTAAATTCCTGGGAGATCCTCCTATCAAAAAAAGCTCGGGCTTCTGATCGTCATCGATCTCAAGCTTGTTGTGGCAACCAGTGGTTGGGTTTGCTATGTTAAACTTCATTTTGCATAACTCAACTCAACTGAACTCTTGCTATTAGCGTGCGCAGTGCAGGGGAGGCAACGAAGAGCACTTGGATTCTGTGAGCAGCTCCTATGGGACTGGTCAGCAGAACTAATTAGATGGAAAGACTTTTTTTACCCTATTCATTACATTTATTTTCATACAATTAACGGCAAAACTGACGGAAGGGGTGTCCATGATTAATTTCAAAAAAGTCAGGAGTATCGTATAATGAAAATTAGTAAACAGTGTTTATGAATGAAATTAAACTAAAACCCAGGGGAGGTCTATGTGATTAGCCCATTAAAAAATGTCACTATACAATAATGTGTATTTACAAGTTTTCGTACAACTATACATTATAACCATGTGCTACTATAAAAAAAATGTACTATACAATAATGTGTTAGTGTCCAGAAACTATAAACAAAAAAAAAATTGTGTAACTAAACATAATATATACAAAAAATAGGTGATCTCATGGTCCCAACGTGCTCGGCTGCTACTCGACCTTCGCTGAATCAACGTCGTCATGGGCAATAGTGGTCATAACATCCCCTGACACGAGTCTTCATTCGCGGTAGTGGCTGCAACATCAGCAGGCACTACCGGCTGAGGCAACTGCGCCTGAGGCACAGGATATCTAGGCAACAGCGCCTCGATGTCGTAGGGCACCGTGATGGTCGGGGCGGCCTCTTGTGCCTGTGGGTGTTCGCGGCTGAGCCAAAGTTGTACAGCCATTCTCTCCTGGCATTCCTCGTCCGAGAATGCCTTAATCTCAATCAGTGGAACGCCCCCCGCTAGGAACTCAATGTACTTCAAACAGTACACACCGCATGCCCCTCCCCCAGGCTCCTACTATGGCACCTGGTCCATGTCCTCGATTCGCATAATGTCAAATGGGGTTGTGGGATAGTCAGGAATACCGTAAACCTCCATTGACACCATACGGGGTAGTAGCTCAGCGAGGCACCGGACTGTCTGCATGACTATGTCTGCAGAAGTATGACCAATAGATGAGTCGTATATCGAAATGTGATGACGATTCAATTGCACCTCAGCTGCCACCCAATGATCATCGGTGAGGTGAACTGGGAGATAGAGCTGAAAACGAATTGACAACATGGAAATGGAAATCAATCATAACATTTTAAATAAGATGGCACATACTAACTTAGTGAATATAAATGTTCTCACCCTGTCCACGTCGACCCATGGTGTTCCAGCGAGGGGCACCTGTCCCAGGACATACTGGACCATGTCCTCCTCACTCACCCAGTTAATGTCGTCAAGTCTGTCCGAGTATAGCTCCCACAACGACTTTAATTTTAACTGCAAGTTCATGAATTCAGTTAGCGCATTGAAGGAATCATAAATTACAAGTGAAAAAAGTGAAAGTAAGATGTCTACGAATTACGTACCCAAAAAGTGGTGTCCAGGAAAGTAGACCTCTGGACACCAGGTCCGGTCATGGCGCGAGCTCTACACCGTAGCAACCACAAGTAGCTGTCTATGTGCTGAAAACAATAATTGCTATCAATATTAAATCCAAATGTATATAGCAATATTCGACAGCCGGAGATGGTATGAAACTACCTCAGCTTCAAGCCACTATGATGGCATAATAGGCGGCATCCACCTGAATGTGTTAGCCTGAAAGCTGTCATTATTTGACATCGGATCTTCCTGATGTCCATATACTGGACGAGTAGGTGTGGAGTGAATTGGAGGAGGCACGGTAGGTGTGGAGTGAATTAGAGGAGGCACGGTAGGTGTGGAGTGAATTGGAGAAGGCACGGTAGGTGTGGAGTGAATTAAAGAAGGCACGGTAAACGGCTCATCTTGGTTCACATCATTTAAGATCTCCCGTTCTCCCTCATTATCGAAATGTGCACCGGCTACATTGTGCCCATCAACACAAAATCATCCAATCCCTCAACATCATTCTCAATATGAACCATGCAATCATTATTGTCATCGTCAACATGCACACTAACATCGTCACCACCATCATCAGTATCTTTGCAATATTCGTTGCCACCATCGTCATCATTAACATCATCAATATTACCTAGACTCTCAAACTCTCTAATGCTGTCAAGATGACGTACCAATCTCGATGGCATCTATGGAGGCACTCCTTCTTCATTTTCAAATAACACCCCTACCCCAAATGACTCATGCCCTGCATGCCCTGAACACTACTCAAACTCAACGCCAACATCATCATTCAATTCTGGTTGTCCACAAACAGGAGTAGACTCACTTAATTGGTTGCTCCCACTTGCTGAACGAAACAAAGAGGGATGAGAAGATCCTTCTCGCCTACGTATTGCATCGGATCCTGACCCTGACCTCTGTCTTTGCTTCTCCCTATCTTCAACTTTAACAACTAATGGTGTATATGATTGTTGGTCCTCCAAACAATGTTGTATGAAAAAACAAACATCGTCGTCAGTCTCAATACGAATTGGCATTGGAAGAACACCCTTACAAGCAAATTGAACCTCTAAACTCATTCTTTTCTTACGAAGATCCCAACCCATTTTAGTACTAATACAGTCAACCAACTCGTTATAAGTAGCACACCTACGAATTATCAATGGCTTCGCCATCCCACCGGCATACAAATAACTACCGTTCTCTTGCACAGTCTAAGAACCATTATATACAATGAGTATGCGTAAAGTTTCCATTTCCTGCATGATTGAGACATATCATATCATATAAGATCCGTGGACAAAAAATAATTACGAAAGAGCTTGCAAAAGTGGAAAAAACGAGCGTTCTGCCAAAACGCTCGACGATGCTCGACAAACTCACTCGACACTCGACATATGTGACCGACACTCGAACTCGACTATATTTTGCATCCGACACTCGTCAAGTTGTACACTCGACGCGCTTACTCGAAAGCTCGACAAAATAGTCTCGACGACTCTCGAAACACTCGACATGCATGGTTCGAGACATCTACAGGTGTGTTTCCGCGCGTCGGACACTCGACTCTCAACACGCGACACACGAACTTTCGTCGACGTCGTCAATCCACAAGACCCTCGACGACACTTGAACCCGCGACACTCGAACCTAGAATCGACGCAATGCCTAGACACTCGACACCACTATCCGAATTGTCGAGATTCGGTCCGACAGAACTTCTCGACACTCGATGAGACTCGACGACACTCGAAGACACTCATCTTCTTCAACCTTCGACTGCGAAAACATATTTTTGCACATCGACAGCCAATTTCCAACATTTTTTCACACAGACGGCACTATCTCTACCCTTAGTTCACATACATAACCCATTTTTAAGCTATATAATGCGGTTGTCAGTTACCAAAGCGATCAATAACGAAAACACTACACATACATTAAATTTTCATGCCATTTACAGAGAGATTAAGGAAAGTTGTTCTTACGCGTTTTGCTTACTGCTTCAGATGTTGAGGTTGTTTCGGGACAGTGAAGTGAAGTGATTTGAGTTGTTACTGGTTTCTTTTTCTTTGTTCTTTGTTTTACTTTACTGTCTTTCTTCAAAATTCGTCCGAAGGGATATGAAATAACAAACGTTTGGGAATTTATTTTAGTACAAGGGTAGTTTTGTCTTTTAGACACAAAAGTGTCTATATGATGAAAAAATTTCAGAACGTGTCCATTTTTCAAACAGGCCCCCTAAATTTGTCTATTTTCTCAATTTTTCCAAGTTGTTATTAGCCCACAATATTTGACCTTGTGAGGAGAGAGACAACTTCCAATTAATAAGCTCATTAATGAAAACAAAATGAATATATCATAACCAATATTGACTATTTAGTGGGAGGAAGCTAAGTAAACAAGTGAAAATAAGTAAGTGCTTAGGGAAATCGAAACACTGTAAAAGCAATAATAATAAATAATATACAAATAATATGCATATATAACTAATCTAGGAAATGTAAATTTATAACTTAAAAGAAATAATTAATTAATGATTATATAATAATTAATATTTAACATGTATAAAAACAATATTGTAAATGTAGAGCAAAATAATGTTTTCATATTTAAAAATCAAGTAATGCTTGATATACAACTAAGTTGTATAATCTTACTTATACAATCTGACATAACGCAAATTCACTTAGTGGATAAAAATAAAAAATTAATTAATTAATTTTTAATAAATAAAATAGAACCCACACATCCAATAGATTTATACCATACCAAGTTGTATGAGTTAGATTGTAAGATTTGGTTGTATTCCTAGTATTATTGTTAAAAATAAATATTGTTGACCTTACTATCTCCACCTCCCCTTTGTCGGTAGAGTTCATAATATCTTAGACAGATATGGTTTATATATTTTTTCTACAAAAAGTCAAACTTGAATCCAGTGGCGGACTTATATAAGGACCGTGGGGGCCCGAGCCCCCTCTCAATTTTGAAAAATTTGACATACCCCCTTTACTTTGTTTTATTACTTTTACATCCCTTTTTTAAAATTTAAAAAAAATCAATTTCAAGTTTTACAATTCTCTTTTCTTTTTCCTATCGACTTGAGCTACTTGAGGCACACAATAATAATATAAGTTGATATTATATTTTAATTAACTTTTATTAGTTTTCAATTTTTATTTATTTAATTCTACATAAAATTTATGTTTTACTTTATATACATATTTTTTTTACAGTTTGAAAAAAAACCTCCATCAATTGTTGCTAAAACAGTATAAATTTGATGATCCTAGTAGATGGTAATGACTATCTTTTTCTTGTAATTTGAAATAAAACCATACATTATATTTTTATCATGTCTTTCTTTTTATCTTTTTATTTGCATTAATTAGATTAAAAAAATAGTAATATATTTTTAAGAATTTATTTGTAAGAGACTTTTTATTTTATTTAATTGGTTTGTATTTTTTTAGATAAAAAGTAATGTATGCTATAAAATATTTTTTTGAGTATTTATGGAGAGATATTTTAAAAGAAAAGCTATTTTGAGTTGACATTAAATTTAAAGAAGATTAACTCTTTATAATTTCGAACCATTAAGTCATAATGTCCCTCATTTAGGTTTATTTTTATTTTATTTTTTTAAATTTTAACATATTATTAAAGTTTATATAATAAATTATAAATATTAAAATATTAATGATACTAGTAAAATATTAAATGTGCCCTCCTCTCAATCAAATTCTGAGTCCGCCACTGCTTGAATCCACCAACAATAAATATTTAATGATTACTTTAAACACATGAAAAGCCAATGTGGAATACAAGGATTACATTTAAATTACTCTTTTACAAGGCCTGTAAAGAAGGGCTGACACCAACATTTATAATAACTTCAACATTAGTACTTTTATATCTAATAATATCTATCTAATTTAAATATATTAAATTAATCATGTCAAGAAAGAAACAAAGTTCGTACATAGAATCTAACCATAATTTTCAATTTTATTATAATGCTTAGTTTGTTTCATTATGCAATCAACACGTCATGTATAAAAATAAAAATAATAATGATAAAAATATTAAAGGTTACCTTTCATGGCTGTAAATACCAAGAAGCAAGAACTGATACATCAAAAAGCTTTGTGGTTCACGTTAATCACAAATTTGAAGAACTTACACTTTCCCATTACATTGAACGATCAACCAGCAAAAGAGAATTAAAAAAAAAAAAGAAAAGAGGAAAACGAATATTCAAGTGAGCAGCAATAGAAAAAAAAAATAAAGACTCAATTAATCTTATTAGATGAATAAATTATAATATCGTTTAACTTGTCTGTGTTTTGCAAAACAAGGCAATAAGAAAAGCTATATAGTGATTTGAATAGAAACAACACTAGTTGAAAATGCCACAATACTCCTAAAATCTATGACAAAGCGAAATTAAATCTTGACAAAGGAAGAACTACTTACTTACCAAAGTTACCTTGGAAAAGGAAGAGTTTCAATGGAGAAGTGAAGTCCTACACAAGAATAAAAGGAAGTGAATGCTCTACCTAACAAAAATAAAACAGATGTGCAAAATATAGATGGGGGATCTAGAGTATTGTTATGGCCATAACAATATTAGGCCTCAATTATTTCTAATACAGTAAGCCCATTACTGAAGCCCATTATTTGGGCTCATTGTCTGGGTTTCACAATGACCCATCTTGACTCAATTAATTCTAATACAGTAAGCCCATTACTGAAGCCCATTATTTGGGCCCATTATCTGGGTCCCGCAATGGCTCATCTTGACTCCTATATAAACCCTCCGAATTATTGCTCAAGGTATGCACACTTTTCTGAACTTATTCTCTCTCTAGATTTCCTTTGCTTTTGAGAGCTTCTCTCTCTAGGAAATTCTCCCAGAAAATTCCGGAGTGCCGGAAACTGACTTGAACGTCGGAGGGTTCTCACCGGCACCACCGCCGACACCCCTGATTGTTTTTTTTGTGCTTGCAGGACTGGACCCGACGTACGACTCGAGCTCCGACCCGCTTCCCGGCCTTCCAGAAATCGTGCATCAACAGTTGGCGCCGTCTGTGGGAAAGGACAATTCAAGCCTCTTTAGTTATTGCTCCCATCCAAACGTATTCAAACACATCATGAGTCACGAATCCCAACACTCAACCTCTCTAGAGGTTGACGAAGAAATCGAGGTTGAAGCGCCTCCCCGACGCCGAAGGGTAGTTGATACGGGGAGAGCTTTAGTGATATCCTATGGGGTGGGGCCTAACCTCAGGCAACCCCAACTTCCACTTAGAAGACCAAGGAAGGGCAAGGCGAATCGATTAACTACCATGGAACATACCATGCGAAATTTTAGTGAACAGATGAATCGTATGGTGACTATGTTCAATCAAGCATTTGGGCAAAGTGCTCAACAGGCTACAAACACTGCTGGGAATAACTCAATTAGTGCCATGGTAGTACCTAATGTCCAGACGGATGTTGGTGGGCGTCCTGATATAGTCGCCCAGACTATTGGATTGCCTCGTCATCAGGTCATTCAACCGAATCTTCCCCATCCTATTGTTCAAGGAGGGGATGGTCGCCTAAAGATTCCCTCCCCCTCGCATATCATATCTGAACAACAGTTAGCAGCAGTAGACCTTCGACACTCTCTGAACAAGAAGCGCCATACAAGCGTTGAGCAGATACCAAGGGGAAGTAATGTTGATCAGCCCGCCTATTCTTATCATGGTCCTTACGCTCCAGGGCGTAATTATCAGTCAAAAAGAAGTCGCCCCAGCTCACCACCTAGATTCAAGAATCATCGCCCAGATGTCGTCCCAATGGATGTCTCAGAGGAGGAAACGTCTGATAATCATTATGCGGAGTTCAAGCGAGAAATGGATGAAAAAATCCATAAACTGGAGAAGTTGATTAAGCGTTCAGGAGGAGAAGAAGATGGTCATCCACAATGGGAATCTCCCTTTGCTGAAGATATCCTTAGGGAAAGATACCCATCCGGATTCCGGATGTCGCAACTTGAGCTGTACCAAGGGACGACGGACCCCCGAGAGCATTTAGACTTTTTTATTTCTCATATGGAGATACAAGGGGCCTCGGGGGGAATCATGTGTAGAACTTTTTCTCTTACTCTTGGAAGATCAGCTAAGCAATGGTATAGAAGGCTACCAGCCGCATCCATCTCCAGCTTTGATGAGCTTGCTCGTAGTTTCCTCACGCACTTTGGCAATATGAAGACGAGAAGTCGGCCAGCACAAAGCCTTCTGTCCATCAAGCAGGGTCGTAATGAATCCCTCAGTGCGCTTGTGGACAGATATCAGTGGGAGGTTGCCCGAGTGGATTTATTTAATGATGGTTACGCTATACAGGGTTTGGTTCAAGGAATCAAAGGGGAGCTCCCCCTAGCATGGGAATTCTCTGTTAACCTCCCACGCACGTACCAAGAAGCATTAGCAAGAATCTCTAGCCATGCTGATGCAGAGGAAATTTTTCAAGCAAATTACCCTAAGCAGACTCCGGTGGTACCTAATTCCTCGCATACAGATAGACGACCGTATGATAATAGAGGAGAACCTCATGATAGAAATTGTAGATCAGTTCCGAATCGACGCTCTGCATGAGACACAGTCAGAAATGATCGCTTCCTGTTACAAGGGTCATCCACCCGACCCCGCCAAGAGCATCATGATCGACCTCAGGAGGAGCATCGTAGATTCACGTTGCTTAATATGCCACAGCAGGATATCTTGAAGGAAATCAAGGATAAAGGTCTACTGAAAGAACCTGCCCCCTTACGGTCAAATCCAAAAACAAGAGACAAAAGAAAGTTTTGTCATTTCCACCAGGCTCATGGTCATAATACTGCGGATTGCTTCGAACTGAGGAGACAAATCGAGGGTCTTATCAAGGATGGCCAGCTACAAGAATACATTTATCGGCCCCCTGAACCATCCAACAAGAGTGACAAAGGGAAGGAACCATTATAAGAAGTAGCCACAATTTTTGGGGGAGTAGTGGCTGGTTCAAGTTCCCAAGCCCGGAGGCACCTAGCTAGGCAAGCAAGATATGACCTCCCTCGCCACGAAATCAACTTGACAGCCTCTTCCACCAATGTAGGAGATCATGATGTTATCTCCTTTTCATCACAAGATGCGCAGGGTATCCATCATCCACATTGTGATGCCTTGGTCCTCACAGTAATAGTGGCCAATAAAAGGCTACGAAGAGTGTTGATTGACAACGGGAGCTCGGCTGACATAATGTCGTTGGATGCATTTTATCGATTAGGTCTCAACCGTAGAGATATGAGAGACATCCAAACTTCTCTGATGGGATTCGCTGGAGGAAAGGTTGTTCCTGAAGGAGTAATCTCGTTGCCTGTGACCCTGGGAGAAGGCTCCCTACAGACAACTAGGATGGTGAGTTTTCTCATGGTAGATCATCCGGGAGTTTATAATGTCATCCTTGGTCGGCCATCACTTTACGACTTCAAGGCCGTGATGGGTGTCTATCATCATGTCCTAAAATTTCCAACACCTTCAGGGATAGGAGAAGTAAGAGGTGAACAACGAACTTCTCGGGAATGCTATAACATGGCTTTTAAAGAGAAGGCACATAAGCTATTAATGATTCGATGAGGACCTTCCGTGGGCATAAGCTAAGTAGGCAAGTACTACAAAGTACTCGAGATCCCATTGATGGAGCATTGGGGCCTAACTGGAAGGGTCTTTATCGAGTCAAAGCAGTCATCCGACCAGGCACCTAAAGACTGGTCACTATGGATGGGAGGTTGCTCCGTCATCCATCAAGTATTGAGCACTCAAAGAAGTATTACCTGAAATCTTTTTGTATATGCAACTCCTTCCAGGAACTTATGCATATGTAACACCTCCCATAAGGAGACCAATAAAGAGATTACTAATAAAATGTTCAGTTTATTGTATTTCAAATCGTATGATCGAGTTGCAAGGAGATGGAAAGAGTAAAAGAATACACCACCAGAAAGAAAAAATTCTTAGAGTTCTTATTATTTCAAAATTGGTTGAGGAGTGCCATACATATAGTCCAAGTAAGGACAAATCCTCACCTATAACATTGAACCGAAAGCAAAGACAATAAAAGGTAAAGTCAAGGCTTGGAGAGCAGCCCTGATATGATTATCCCCTACGAATAAGCATCTACCTGGTTGGAAGAATTCCAACTATCTCTAAGAAGTGGCCTCATCATCTCCTTCTTCGTCTGAAGACGATGAGGTAGAGTCGCTTTGCTTGGCCTCCTAGGCTGCTGTGTCCAATGTCGACTCATAATCCTCATCTTTAAGGGTGAGGCGGTGGAATTGCTCAGGATCAGAGTTCGCTATCGGGATAGACTCTGCCACCAAGCTTAACTCTTCAGCTATGGGTGACTGATCAATCTCTGGGTAGCGGTCATGGAACCATCTACGCACCCAATTGACTCCATCAATATAGGAGCGTTCCATAGCTTGCTGGTAGACACGACCCCTACGGAAGCGAGCAACTGCTTTGTCAATCCTACTCTGCTCAGTAACAGCCCTCTCTCGAAGCTCTTGGCCAAAATCATTGGCCCTCTTATGTTGTATAGCTGCCTCCTTCTTGGCTTCGGACAAGTCTGCTTTCATTCTGCCCATCTGTTCCTTCATCTCTGCCCTCTTTCTTTCTATTTCGGTTAAGTTATCGAGGCAGACTAGATGTTTCGCCTTTCAGTCGTCAACCTCAGAAGTGAGATGGTTGACTTCCTTGAGGAGGTTGGTGTTGGTAGACTCTCCTTGAGCTAAGGGTCCTGTCGCCTACAGAAAGAAAGGCAAAGAGAGGGAAGGAGTTAAGGCATGACTTTCAAAAGTATAAAAAAAAAAGGGAAGAAAGGGTCTCAGTAAAGCCTAACCTGAAGTATGATGCCCATCCCGACAGCGATCGCATCAAAGTATGTGAGTTTTACATTCTCTGGAAAGACATTGGTAGGCATGAGGCGTGCAGCACTTTGAGACAATTCCCGAAGGTAGTCTCCACATGTTGAGCCACTCTGAAAGCCCGTACTGTCAAAGGTAAAACGCTTGGGTAGTTGAGAGGCTGAGTGTAACTTGCTCCCAGTAGGCTTCGAGGCTGCTACTTCATCCGCAGGCTGAACGGAGGTTGACCTATCAGGAACCGGCTTCCGTACGGGAACCTCCTTGTGACCACTGGCTCTCCTCTTCGAAGGTCCAAGAGTTGGAGGACTTCCGCTCTGTTTCTTCTGGGAAGAACCAGGCTTGTCATGAGTGAAGGGCTTAAGCGGCATCTTGGCTATAAGTTGAGCAAATTGCTTCTTGGTAGGATGTAAAAGAAATAGTCCTGCGCGAAAATAAAACTGGTAAGACGACAAGCACATGTTTGATGAAGTAAGATCGGACAGTAATGATCAAGCTTACCTTCCGGAGGAATAGGAGATGATAAGCCAAGACGGACCAATTGCTCCCGATCAGTGAGGTTATGCACGTTCTTCGAGTCCACGGGTAGCTTGAGTATCACTTGTAAGTCGTCTCTCTCTTTCTGAGATAACAACGGACGTTTGGTCCAAGGAGCTGCAATAAAAACAGAAAAGAATGTCAGTTGATCAAGAGTTGTCATAACAAAGACGGATAGGGAGCCATTATAATATGGTACCACAAAAACCAAAACGCCTCCTGATCCTCAACTTCTCCCCCTTTGGACGAGCACCTTCTTGATACTTCTAACCGCCACCACACCAGAATTGCTTATACTTCCATTCTTTCACATGGGAGGGGATGCCAAAAAGGCGGTTGGGGTCATCCGTCTTACCTCGCTAGGATATATAGTAGTAACCCATTTTCTCTCCATTCGGTAGGTGAATGGCAAAAATGTGCTTAATATGGTTGGTGGTAGGATCACCAAGGCCTGCGTTTCTGAATAAACTTTGGAAAACTATCAGAAGCCTCCATCCATTGGCCGACAGTTGGGTAGGGGCAATGCCCATAGCGTCGAGCATACGCCGAACATAGTTATCAAAAGGCACTCGGAGACCAGCTTTCAATAGCTCTAGGCTTAAACCAATGACACCTCGTGGTGGCCTACTCCACCGATCACCTTTCCTTGGAATGAATAAGATGACTGAAGCCGGGATAAGGAAATGGGCTCTATATATTTTTAATCGATCGCCCGGGAGTTGATTATCAATATGGTCAGCCTCCCACCACTTTTCAACCTCCGGATCACTATCCGAGGTAGCAGAGGACGACCAGTCGCTGTCCCCCTCAGTGTCTACCACCCTGTAGTTAACGAAATTCTGTCCTAACTCACGATCCTGACCGAAGAAGTTTTGGTAAAACTCGTTAACTTCTTTACGGTTGGTTACAGGATCCTTATCCCTGGAAGACTGGGTTTGATGACTCGATCCCCCTGTAGCACTTTCACAGTGGTTTTCACTCTAGCCATCTGCACAGTCAAAGAGGGGTCGTTAGTCATCAAACCAAGTCTACTGAGGGAGGGAAGAGATAAAAGAAAAAAAAAAGGCTGGGGGACTGTATTGAAAGTTTTTCAAAATAGCTTTCGAATAATACTTTGAAAAATTCGCGAAAACACCCCCGCGAATAAATATTAAAGTTTGAAAAATTTGCGAAAACACCCCCGCGAATAAATATTAAGGTTTGAAATTTCGCGGAAACACCTCCGCGATTTTAAATCAAGGTTTGAAATTTTGCGAAAACACCCACGCAATTTTAAAATAAAAGTTTCGAAATTTTGCAGGAACACCCCTCACTAAGAATACAAAGTTACGTGCATGCCGCATGCAGAGCGCCCCATGCAAGCCTCGCGCTGCGCCCAGCGCCCACGCGGGTAACCCCAGTGCCCAGCACCCAGCGCGCACGCGAGCAGCCTAGGTGCCCAGCCCTCGCCGCTCGCCCCTGCGCACACCAGGCTCGCCCCTCGCCTCTCTCGCCCCTGCTCACACCAGGCTCGCCCCTCGCCTCGCACGCCCGCGCGCGTCCAGGGCCTCGCAGTAGCTCACCCGCGCGCCCAGGATCGCGCAGCAGCTCGCCCGCGCGCCCAGGGTTGCGCAGCAGCACGCCCGCATGCCCAGGGACTCGGAGGGCCTCGCAGCTCGTCCTTGCGCTGTGGCCTGCTCGCCCGCGCGCTGTGGCCTGCTCGCCCTCACGAGCTTGCTGCGCATCCACTGCAGCCCCTGCGTGCGTAGCAGTTCGCCCATGCGGGCTTGCTGTGCACGCCGCTCGCCCATGCGAGCTGGTCCCCCTTCACACCCGAACACTCCCATTATTTCTTCTCCCTTCACGCCCAAACACACATTCATGTTTCTTCTTCTTTCACACACGAATCCGGAAGGGAAAACACATGCAAGTGTTGGCATATTCACACACAATCACATACACACATAGGGCATAATCCGTACAAGAATTTTTGCATTGAAAAATTAAACCTAATCCATGCATTCTAAAGAATATACGCAAGAAAAAAAAAGTACTCACTTGTGGCGGTTGGAAAATTCTGGCTCAGATTGAAAAGTCTTGTTTGCTAGGATCGCTTGCGCTGCTTGCCTCCAGGGTGCCCTCTCCTATTTTTGAGTAAACCCTACTCCCCAACACTTGTGTCTTATTTAGAACACCAATTTAGGGTTTAATGAATCACATCTTTGGGCCGGCCCCCTAACACATTTAATTTATAGCCCAGAACAACTAAATAGTCCCTACACCGACCCATTGGTCGATTGGGCCTGGGGGGACTACTGTTATGACCATAACAATATTGGACCTCAATTATTTCTAATACAGTAAGCCCATTACTGAAGCCCATTATTTGGGCCCATTGTCTGGGTTCCACAATGACCCATCTTGGTTCAATTAATTCTAATACAGTAAGCCCAATACTGAAGCCCATTATCTGGGTCCCGCAATGGCTCATCTTGACTCCTATATAAACCCTCCGAATTATTGCTCAAGGTATGCACACTTTTCTGAACTTATTCTCTCTCTAGATTTCCTTTACTTTTGAGAGCTTCTCTCTCTAGAAAATTCTCCTAGAAAATTTTGGAGTGCCGGAAACTGACTTGAGCATCGGAGGGTTCTCGCCGGCACCACCGCCGGCACCCCTGACTGTTTTTTTTGTGCTCGCAGGACTGGACCCGACGTACGACTCGAGCTCTGACCCGCTTCCCGGCCTTCTGGAAATCGTGCATCAACAAATTCTAATTTTGCAATTAATACATGAAAGATCAAACAGAACAAATTTTGAAAAAAAAAAGATTAATTATATCTAACAAACTTAAATAAAAAAAAACCCAGGTAGATCAACATTAGTTGGAAAAATGCGTGTGAATTAATTAATAATATTAGGCGGCAAAAGGATGCAACATTTTGTGGTGTAGAGAAACCTTTACCTTGTATAATGACTCCCTATCACCTGCTGATTCTAGCAATTGAACAGTAGTGATGGCACCAGCCACAACACCTACTCTAGCCCCATGAAAACAGAACCTAGAATTATTCCAAAAGAAATTATGGATAAAACAAAACCTGGTTCTTGGTGGAGAAAATAGAGTAAGTGGAGTTGTCAATGCCGTCAAGTAGCTGGTCCATTCACTTCCTCGTGGCTGCTTCAATCTCTTCATCACTAGCAAATTATTCTAACACGAGATAACTTGAACTAAAGAAATTATTAATCATTCAATTAGCATAACAGTTTTTTTTTAAGAAACAATAAAAAGTATTGAAAAAAAAATGCAAAGAACAAAACAGAGCTTAACAACCGAAATTAAAAATAAAAAATATAGACCCACACAGCCTCTCCACCAGCATCGACTCCACAAACATGCAACAAAAACAAATTGAAACAAAATAACTAAAAATCACTAAATAAAGTCTAGGACAAATTTGCATACAAATACCTTAAAAATATCAATCTGTTAACAATAAAAGAGATAAATCAGATCTGAATTGAATACTAACCAACCAGAGTAGTTGTATAAAGAGTTGTATCTAGTTGTAAAGGGCACCAAAGGAATAGAATAAATAAAAAAAAAAAGGCAACACCAAATGCAATAACTTGCCATCACTACAAAGAAGAAAAAATCAAAACAACATTTATTCATCATGCATGTGATGAATCCACAAAGAAGAAAAAAAAAACAAGGAAATGCAGTGGAGAAAGGAAAAAGAAAAGTCAAAGAAAGCACTCACCAAAATATTAATAGAAATGGGACATGCAGCAGAAAAACTCACATAAATCGAAGAGGTAGTGCCAAATCAGAAAACGAAGAATCTGCTATTGAAAATAGAAAATTGAGCAGATGGTGACTGACAGAGTTCTTGACACGACCCGCCCCTAGCTACAAGGGTAAATCGTGCATAAAATTGTGGACTACTTACTGTTTTCTTAATTTTTTGTCTTTTTTATGGAATAAACTTGAAATAATTCCCATTACAACCACAAATAAAATTTTATAACTGTTACAATATAACTATTGTAACCTTAACATATCCTTACACCATCACGTGGCTGGACCTCTAGACTTTCTAACTAAATCACATTTTGCTTTCACTGGAGGAGAAAATTTAAAGGGAAAGAAAAATAAAACAAAAGAGTGAGTATAAAACTCAGTGAGTGGAGATAAAGATATATTTGTAAATAAATAAAAAAAATTATATTATTATAAAATAAATCTTTGCTCTATAAAAAAAAAATAATCTCTATAACCCATAACTTTCATATTATCTAAAATGTTATAAAACTTTAAAATAAATAACTATTGAATGACTAAATTCATCAAAATACTACTTATGGTTAAAACAATAAAATAATCATCTTCAATCGTATAATAAATATGCTCTTGATGATCATGCTAAAATCATCGCTTTAGTTATTTACTATGCAAAACATAATTTTCTTAAAAATCTTTTTTCAAAAGAAACTTTTGTGAATGATACTTCTTTCTCAAACTAACTCATATAAACATATTTAAATCTTTTTTTATTATACTAAACAAGTACCCCTGAAACTGTCTCATCCTGCCTGGCGAGATCTAACATCGCATAGGCAGAACTATATGAATTTCCTCATACTTGGTGAGATCTACATCACGCAGGCAGAGCTATATGTACCTGGCGAGATCTAACATTGCGCAGGCTTGCTATCTGGTCATACGCATGCGCAGAGTTACCCCCAAAAGGCTAAAGCGCCCAGATCACACGACCCAAAGCCTCTATGTGTGTTTGAACGGGCCCCAAAGGCCTCTATTTGTATCACTATCTAAGTGATCTGAATAACTGTCTGGGTATTTGGGTACTAGCTTAGTATAACATAACTGCACTTTCTTATTTTTATTAGAAACTAATTTCATTTAAAAACTGCTTCATGTGCTAAACTTTCTCTTTTCAAGCAAACTTATCAAAATCTGAAAATTTTATGCAAGCTAAAACTGAAAATATTTGTATTATTTGAATTAATCCATGACAAACATTTAAAAGAACATTTCGAAATACTTTGAGAAATCCTTGAATCGAATAGCTATGAAAACTTTAAATATCAATGCTTTATCACTTTCTCTAAATTTACGAATTTTAACTTTTTAAAAAAACTAGAGTACACTTTAAATATAAAATATGATTTTTCTTTTCTAAATGTTATAGTTTTATTCAAAACTAATTTTGGAACTAAAATTCATGTTCACAACCAATTTGAAAACTAGCTTTGAAATATCTTAATAATTAAAAGTAAGTATCACAAATGGGTCTATCTATCATCAAGAAATACTATAGAAACTAGCTTGGATTCTTCTAAATTCGCTAAAATTCTCAGTAATTCTATAAAATGCTAAATAAACATAACTAATTAAATACTAAAACATATTTCTAATTATCCAGAAAAAATAAATCTTCTACTCTTTCTAAAACTTTCTAAAATATCCATAAAATAAAATACTTTTCATCTCACTATAAACCATAATTTATAGTTTTATCTCAAAATCTCATATATCATACTTTAACTGAAATCTTTTTGACTATCCTAAATTTTTTATAAATATGCATTTAGGTCCCTACAGATTCTGGAACAGCTTTCTAAATTTGCAATTCAACCCCTGCTGCTAGGCAGTTTTATAATTTGACATTGTCATCACTGCAGCATTAAATTCTAATTTCCAAAACTTTTCTTTTTAATTTGCTATTATTTTGAATATAAAATCACTTATCATTTTGTAAATCAAAAACACCATTTCTTCAACATATGTATTTACTTAAAGAAAATAACCCAATACCTCAATTTTCTATACTAATTCATTTAATTATAAATGTCTCTTTTCCAATCATAAACAAAAACTTTCTACTTTCCACCAACATATAATATATATATTCATTCTACAACTTTCACTTTAAATTTATTTTTCTAGCACCACCCATTACCATCTCTTCTATCCAAAATCTAATCCTTTACACACACTTATTTTCAAAATACGTAAATCATCATCATCTATTCTAAAAACTTTTAATATAACTCAACTAATTAAACTAATAACTTAAATCATATGAAAAATCATAAATTTAATACACTTAAATATTATATGAAATTCTCAAAACATAATCCACTCACTAATTTGATTGCACAACTCAGTTAGCTCGGATTTGATTCCAAAATCAACGTTCCACCTAGTTGGCCACATCCTTCAAAAAAGAATTAGTCCTTCATTGTCCTAATATCATAAAAAAAAACTCATCACATCATATTTGATTCATAATCAACTTGAATATTTAAAATTCTCAATATCCAACTTCATATCTTAATCCAATCAATCCTAATTAATTCTATTTCCAAACTTCTTAAATAGAACAATTCTTGTTCTCTGATTTTTAATAAATAATTGACTTGTCCAAATGGTCTAAAATTTTATACAGACCTTCTATACATACATATCTAATATCATATAAAATTTTATAGCATTCTAAGTTCATTAGGCACCTCAAAATCTTTATTTTTCCAGATACACAAATTCTATAAATTAATTTTCAGAACTGACCTCTCCTTTTTCCAAAATACATGATAATTTTTAATAAATTTCTAAAAATACAAAACTCTCCAGATTTAAACTAGACATATATACAAACTCGTACCCAAAATTTCATAATTTTTGAAGACCTCTAGATACTTCAAATAACTTACCCAAAACTGATTTCCTGCAGAAAAACTGAATTTCCAGTAGTGAACAGTAAATTTTGAAAATTTATATAAAATTGCATACTCAATATTTTTCAGTAATTCCAACTTTAAACAAATCCTTATGATGTCTATTTTAACATATATAAATTTGAGAATCAGATTCAAAGCCAATAAATTGCAGAAATTTTTGGAATTGCTACTGTTCACAGAACCCTAGATTTAATTTCAACATCTTAAACCTTCAAATTCACTAAGACAAACCATAAACATCAAGAAAATGATCAATTACCTAAAATAAGACTTCAATTTCATCTTGATCTTCCTTCTCTCTCTCCAGCTTCTCTCCCTAAAAATTCTAAAACATCCAACTATCTCCTTAAATTTCAATTTTCTTGTATGAAATACACAAAAATAACTTAATATTACCTTAGAATTACGAAAATCACCTGATTTTTCTTCTTCAACAGCTCCTTCTCTCCTTTCTCTCTTCATCCCGTCAGTCTTCATTTCTCTAGAATTATCTCTTTTCTTTTTTTTTTTTTGGTCTTATAAATTATGAAATTTAAGGAGAAATGGGCTGGATTGAAAAAAATTTGGGTTGGGTTGTAATTTCTTTTTAATTTTTTTTAATCCCCATAGTTTGTAATTTGATAATTTCATCCCTAAAAAGAGTTGTGTCTGATACAAGTAATTACTTTCAAAGGATATTTGAGTCTTTTTATCAGAAAGTGTCTATGATATAAAAATTTTTTAAGACGTATCTATTTTTTAATGAGACCCCTAATTTTACCTATTTTCTCAATTTTCCCATACTATTACCCGGGGTCATTGAAGGTTAAAAAGGGAAAAAAGCCACCGACGAATTTCCTACAAAATTAAAAGTTAAAACCCGCATGTGCCACGGAGCAAGCGAAGTGATAATCCTACGGCTGGTAACAACCTATGAGGTCTAGTTGCCCTCATCTCCACCGTCAGATTCCTCAACGATTAAACGGTGGATACAATTCCTCCCAAATCCACCTTCTAACCGAGTGATTACTTTCTCCTCGCTTTTTCCTTCACTAAAATCCCTAAAGACTCAACCAAACCAAACACTTGAAATTTTTCTCTCCAAAGATCCTCTTCTAATATTGAAGGTAACTTTCCCACTCAAGTTTTCTAAGTTTTGGTTTCTTGAATTTAGCGTTTCAGGATCAAATTTCTTCATTTTTTTTTGTTTATTAATCATTTTCAGATCTTCGAGCAAATTAGCTTTGGATTGATTCATAGATTTTAGGGCTTTTGTGATCTAGGTTTTTAGTCTTTTAGCCAATTAGATTTGGTTCTTGCATTTTAGTTTAGGTTTAACGATTCTTTTATGGCATTTGAATGCCAACAAGGCACTGAAGTTTCCAAGGATTTGGCAATTTGTGTAGAGAACAGTTTTCGAAAACGAACTGATTGGATTCACTTCAATTCCAAAACTGAATCTCAGAATACCGAATCAAAGTGTTGCAGTTTGCTCTACAAACCCAAATGCAAAGGTTTTGAAACTACAAAACGCCCTTTGAAATGTGTTACTAAAAAGGGAGTTCTGTGTTCTTGTAGTGGAGAAAGGTTACCTTGTAATGATTTTGTGTCAAATTGTCACCGGTCAATTACTGACCTTCCCCCGGCATTGATATCTGAAATTCTTAACTGCCTTGACCCAAAAGAGCTAGGTGTAGTTTCCTGTGTGTCAACGATTTTACATAGGATAGCATCAGAGCATCATGCTTGGAAGGAATTTTATTGTGAGAGGTGGGGGCTTCCTATAATTTCTACGCCGTTGAATGGAGTGTTTTCGGGTGAGAAGTCATGGAAGGATCTGTTTGTGGAGAGAGAGTTTAGGAGTAAGACTTTTCTGGGGAGGTATAGCATTGATGTTTTGTATGGTCATACTGAAGCTGTTCTCGCGGTTTCTATTTTGGCTTCTGCAAAGCTTATATTTACTTCTGGGTATGACTCGATTGTCCGAATGTGGGACTTGGAGGAAGGGTTGTCGATTGCTTCATCACGACCCCTTGGTTGCACAATTAGAGCTGTTACAGCAGATAGGAAACTTTTGGTTGCCGGGGGCACTGATGGATTCGTTCATTGTTGGAAAGCAGCTGATGGTCTCCCATATTTGTTTGACCTTAGTGGCGCTGAGAAAGAGGACACTGAGTTTCGTCTCTGGGAACACGAAGGACCTATAACCTCCCTTGTGCTGGATCTAAAGTTGATATACAGTGGTTCATGGGACATGACTGTGCGTGTATGGGATCGAGCTTCACTGAAATGCTTAAAAGTCTTGAGGCATAGTGACTGGGTTTATGGCCTTGCTCCTCATGACACTACTATTGCTAGTACATCAGGCTCTGATGTGTATGTTTGGGATACTAATAGTGGTACTGTGCTGACTGTTATTCATGGTGCTCATGTTGGTAACACTTTCTCATTGGCTCGAAGCCGTACAGGTGATTTTCTTTTTACTGGAGGTGAGGACGGGGCAATGCACATGTTTGAGATCATAAACGATTTTAATGAAGTTAATGTTTTACAAGTTGCAACGTGGATTCCTCACTCAGGACCTGTTAAGTCCATAGCTTTTGAGTTCCCTTGGCTTGTCTCAGCTGCCAGTGATGGAAAGCTTGCACTAATTGATGTGAGAAAGTTGTTAAGGACGAGCAGGCGTTCTTCAGGGAGGAATATTTCAAGAGTTAATAATGTGGAGCCACCTCAGAGGATGTTACATGGTTTTGAGTGCAATTTGTTTTCAGTTGACATTGGAGCTGATCGTATAGTATGTGGTGGGGAGGAAGGTATTGTTAGGATTTGGAACTTCTCACAAGCCTTGGAAGTTGAGCGCAGAGCCCGTGCTTTAAGAGGAATACGATTGGAGAACAGAATGAGGCGGCGTAAGCTTCAAATAGAGATGAGTAGTAAGGATGGTCGTACTGATCAATGTTCAGTTGCAGCCAAGAAGAATCCAGTGAATGGTGATAGGAGTGGTGTTTGGCACAACAAACGTATGAGCGGCAAGCTGAAGGCATAGCAAGCTGATTATAATAGATTTATGCTTCTAGACACCATTACATCCTTCCTCTTTGGTAATTACTTAGCATATTATACATTGAATATTTCAATATTGCTTGGTAACTGATTTTTAGTTGCTTTTACATTAGTTTTTCAACATAGTTCATTTCCTGGTAGTTCCGGAGATGAGCTAATTGTGATGGTTCTCTCTTTTTTATGTCCAACAAAAATGGTCTTTGCTTTGCCACTACACAGATTTATTACTTATCATGTGTAGCTCAGTAGCAGTGCTTCTAAAAGTATATACATTTTTCTGTATTTCGGTTGGCATTGCTTAATATTTGGGCAAATTATTATAGGCACAAGAAATATTTCAGTTTTTAAATCTTGTATAGAATCATTTCATCAGGAAAAAAAAATGTGTGGATGCATGACACATTTATATTCCAGCAATCAAGTAGATAGGCTTTTTGATTCTTGAGTGATGAATTCCATTCCACTTACCCTGCAGTTTAATTGAAGTCTCACGTTATGAAATCATTTAACTACACAAATAATTTAGCTAAGCGTTTTACAGATCAGACTTCTGAGCATCGAACGTTTGATTTTGACTGTTTTGTTATATGGCTGGCAGAGTGATAATATATTGAATATATATGTGATGGAGTCTGTAGATGTAATTGAATGTGGTGCTTTTTAATTGCTATTTGGGAGCCTCTCCTGGTACGTACCAGAAATCTAGAATGTAAGCTAGAACCTCAATAATTGATTCAAAATGGAAAGGCAATGCCAATTTTGAAGAAGGAAGTCACTTTTGACAAACAGAGAAAAACGAGACGTTGAATATGGCTAAATTGCAACCTCCATGATTTGGTTGTTTGGCCGTAGAAGAGATGAGATGGTGTTTAATTTGTTGCAATATTACTTTTGCAATTCTGATTCCTAAGTGTGTTGAAATCATGGAATTCAAAATTAAAGTCTCAAGATGATAAGCCTAACGTACTTTGAAAAACGTAAAACTAGACGACTTTTCTGGGGTCTTAATCAAGTTCTTGTTTACCAAATGTACTCTCAATTTTCCAAATATGGATGTGTATTTGACATATTGTTCTACAAATATCTAGCATAAGCTGTATATTTTATACCTTGTTAGATTCTTCTTTACCCTTGTTTGATGACTGTCTAGTTTTGCAACCTATTCGGTAAATTAATTCAATTCTTAACACCTTATTGAACAACATGGTATTTGGTTTGGCATCAAAAAAGGAAAAAAAAAAAGGTTTTAATTGTTTCTTAGACCCAAAACTTGGTTTTTATTAATTTTATTTTTACATATTCTCTAATATGCTTCTAAAATTGCGAAAACTGAGAGTTTACAGTTTAGGTTATTTTAACTATTTTGATATTAATTAATAATTATTTTTCTAATTTAACTCAATAGTTTTCACTGATTGAGAAACATAAGATTCATATACATACACGCCTACAAACACATGGCAGAAACATTCTTTGAGGTTGTACCAAAAATTTTCCCCCAATGTTTATAAAATGACGTTTTCCTTCCCTCTTTTTCCCTTGATGTATAATAAAGACAATTGGAAAAGTTCATTCTTTCCCTTGTATAAAATTTTAAGGAAATTCCTCCTAAATCTTTAAATAAATTTTCATTTTTCTTTACTAAATATATAGTATAATAAATAAAAGATATTTCATTGATTCCACATCTTCAAAATATTATTAGATACATTTGTAATTTTTGTTCGTTGATAAAAGAAATCCTTTTCAGTTGTGTAATTTCGATTCAAGTGAAATTTTCTTGGCTGAATTTCTTATCTCATTAAATATGATCAATTTTAAAATTATATTATTTGGTATTATTTAAAAATTTTACTCTTTGATATTGTATAAAATACATTTGATAAAATATTAATTAAAATGGACTAATAAACTGTTATATAGAAGCTTAAATAACAACACTCTTGTTAATTTTGGCAAAAGTTAATAACTTGTTTAATTCATAAAATGATCATATATGTCTTGCCTTAAACACATTGAGATGCTATATTACTCTTTGGTCATTTCTTCTGGTTTGGGTTGAAACTGACCAAGAGTCCCGTGCAACCGAAAAAAAAAGTATGGTTATACCTACTAACTGATTACAAGCTAAGAACACTCTTTTATTTTGGTCTATAGGAAATTTTGATATTACCCATTGGTCTATGTTGTGTTATTAAGTTCCGAAAAGAAAAAGTGATAGTTCTGGAGGTATGCAGTTATAAGAAATATAACAGTAAACTGTAATGTAAATCGGTATAAGAGGATTTTTACGTGGTTTAGTTATAAAACCTACGTCCACGGACAGCTATAGAGCTGCAATTCACTAAGTTCTTGTTTGTACAATCTTTAGGACCTTTTACAGTGCTGACTCACTCTCACACACTGATCTAATCTTTGACAAACAAAATCCCTCCAAGATCTTCAACTCTAGTGACACTGTCCACTCTCTGTCGCAGATAACTTAACAACACACTGTTAAGTTACACATAACAATGACGTCTGACACCGAATTACATAAATATTTAACCCGTAAGTTATCCCAAGTTTCTACGAACTCACACAAACTTAATCAACAACTCATGTACGATTTCTACCACTCATAATGAATCAAAAGACTCAAAGAATCAAATCAAAGAAGACATTCCTTTTGCGTTGAAGCTCTCTTCTATGAATTCATAGAATGCCGAACTCAAGACTCTCTCACAAACAAAACAGCCAACACGTTAATCTCTTAATCACATAATCAGCCGCCTGAATAGCTTTGTATATATATAGTGAGAGGTCTGACCGAAATCTTCTAGAAATCCTGTAAAAATTCTAATCAAAATCATATTAGGATTAGGAGAAATAAAATAGGAAGTGTTATAAACAAACTCCAAAAGGAATTAGGACAAATAAATATTCTCCTATTCTAATTAGGATACAAGATATTATATCATAATCTAAAGAGATATTTATTACAAATCAAATACTTCCTAAAATATAATTCTAGAAACATTAAAATAGGAATAAAAATAAAATTCTTGTTTTATCACAAGTTGATCAAAACTCATCATGTGTATGGCACATGCATATGTAGTAGACTTTGACGTCAATAATCTCCCCCTTTTTGGCAACTTGTGATGAAAACACCAAACTGTTTTCGATCAAAGAATATCACACATGATAAGCCAATCATAATAATAAGCTATCATGATATAGCAAACAGAAAAAATATCATGTGAAAAGAATTAACCAGTGAGCTGTTACAAAACTCATAATAGAACACTGTCAAAATAAGTATATCCTGCAATCAAAATGGCTTTGTCAAACTGATCAAGCAACACACGTTAATCAATTCATGATCAGAGCAATTATATCAATCAATGCAATCAGATCATGATCAGAGCAAAACATCCAAGCAAACCATTCATCAAATCAAGATATCTTGAATGCACATGTAAGGCAAACATAAGAAGTTCTTCTTACTCCCCCTTGCTACTTACTTACATCCCTTGAGAAATAGGCAACAAAAATATAAACAAAACAGAATCAAAACACAGTTATAACAAAAATCAGAAATAACAAAAAGATCTCAACAAGATCAGAAAACCTTCTCCCCCTTGATTTCAGCACAAATGCCAAAAGCACTTAACAAAGTCTAGGGGACTTTCGAACTGGTGGGGAAGATGAACTGTCAGGACACTTCTTGAATCTGCCAGCCTTCTCTTTATATCGCTTCCTGGTTGTGGTAGGAGTTGGCTGCGAGAAGATGAAGAACTAGTGGTTTTTGTCGAGCCAGTTGAAGTCGCCATTGTTAGGGTTTGCTGGCTGCACCAAAGTTTCCAGAACAGAGAGAGAAGCAAGACGCGAGACAGGGAAGACACTGTTGTGGGAGTATGGAATGAACAGGAGAAGCCCAAAACCGATTTGTAATATACTAGGCCAAAGTTAAAAACAATTTTGTTTTTAACAAAAATTAATGTCAAATCTAATTCCAAAACCATTTCATTATTGACTTTAATGGACAAAAATTCAAATTTGATTCCAATTTAAACAAGGAATTCTAATAGAATCAGGATTCCCGCCACTGAAACTTCTCCCCCTCAATTCAATAATGCTGACATGGCATTTTTGACACATGGACATATAAGAAAATCAAATTTTGGATAAGCACAAAGAGCATCGTATGTTATGAAAAACGTAACAGAATACAGTTAAAAATAACATAACAACAATATCTGAACATCATGAATCATTCTAAGAAAGCATATTCAAGAGCTGTTTTATTTTCTTTTAATTATTTCATCACTTAATCCATTTTTTATATCACAGCGCACACATGCTTAATTAGAAGAAAACTTATGATATTGCAGATACAGTTAACATAACAGCAAGCAGTGTTCATTCATGTAATTGATCGATGCCTAAGGCCTTTCTTAGATTTTCAAATCTTGTTGTATCCAATGCCTTAGTGAACAAGTCAGCCAATTGTTTATCAGTGGAGATGTGTTCAATATGTATCACCTTAGACTCTACTAGTTCCCTTATAAAATGGTATCTTATGTCAATGTGTTTTGTTCTAGAATGCTGAACATGATTTTTGAAAATATTTATAGCACTAGTATTATCATAAAACACAGTTATAGGCTTTTGTTCAATACCATAATCACTCAACATTTGCTTCATCCACAATAGTTGTGTGCAACAACTCCTTGCTGCTATGTATTCGGCTTCAGCAGTAGATAAAGAAATAGAATTCTGTTTTTTACTGTGCCATGAAACCAAGTTAGTACCAAGATAAAAACATCCTCCTGAGGTGCTTTTTCTGTCATCTGCATTTCCTGTCTAATCAGCATTATTAAACCCTGCAAGATAATCATTTGTATCTTTAGAAAACCATATTCCATAATCATGTGTTCCATGAACATACCTGATGATTCTCTTAGCTGCTGCAAGATGTGATTCCTTGGGATTTGCTTGAAATCTAGCACAAAGTCCTACACTAAAGCACAAGTCTGGTCTACTTGCTGTGAGGTATAGTAGGCTGCCAATAGTGCTTCTGTACCAACTTGCATCAACATCTTTTCCTGCATTATCTTTTGAAACTTTTAGATTAGTACTGATAGGAGTTTTCATTAGTTTTGCATTCTCAAGCCTAAACTTCTTTACAAGATTTTTAGCATATTTTGATTGAGATATGAATATCCCATCATTCATTTGCTTAACCTGCAATCCAAGAAAGAAATTTAATTCTCCTACCATGCTCATCCCAAACTCTTCCTGCATCAACTTAACAAACTTATTAGTTTTGCTTTTGTTAGTTGATCCGAAGACAATGTCATCAACATATATTTAAGCAACAATAAAATAGTTAGATGCATGTTTGATAAACAAAGTCTTATCATTGCTGCCTCTTTTATAACCTTTGTTGATAAAAAAATTTGACAACCTTTCATACCAAGCTCTAGGAGCTTGTTTCAAACCATACAAAGCTTTGTGTAATCTGTACACAAAATTAGGATGTTTAGGATCTTCAAATCCTTTAGGCTGTTCAACAAAAACTTCTTCATTGAGATAGCCATTTAAAAATGCAGTTTTAACATCCATTTGATACAACTTAAAATCAAGCAAACAAGCAATTGCAAGTAGTAATCTGATTGACTCAAGTCTAGCTACAGGTGCAAAGGTCTCATCAAAGTCTATGCCTTCAAATTGTGTGTAACCTTGTACAACTAGCCTAGCTTTATTCCTACTACTTGACCACTTTCATCAGTTTTATTTTTGAATATCTATTTAGTTCCAATGACATTTGTATTTTCTGGCCTAGGAACTAATTCATATTTCATTCCTTTTAAACTGATTAAGTTCATCTTGCATAGCTTGAATCCACACCTCTTCTTTTAAAGCTTCTTTCACATTTTTTGGCTCAACTAAAGAAACATAACATGCAAACCTTACCTGATTTCTTACCTTGCTCTGGGTTTTCATCATGCCATCTGGTGTTCCAATGATAGAACTTGTTGGATGTGCCTTTGAATCCATATGGGTGGATCTTTTTTCTCTTTATCATTTCGGATAGAATTTTTGTTTAAATCTGAGTTGTCAGATGTTACTATTATGTCAGGTGTAACAGCAACTGTTTCCTCCTTCATAACAGCATCTTCCTTTTTATTGCTGTCTGAATATGATTTTTCTGCATCTTCTGTGAAGCTGGTTATGCTTTCCTCTTGTAAGTACTTTGCATAATCATCAAGGTCATCAAATACTACGTTTGCAGATTCCATGACTGCCTCAGTTCTCAGATTATAAACTCGAAATGCTTTGCTGTTTTGAGCATATTCCACGAAGACTCCTTTATCACTCTTTGGATCTAATTTTCCTAACAGTTCTCTATTGTTTAAGATGTAACACCTGCAACCAAAGACGTGAAAATATTTCAAATTAGGTTTTCTTCCTTTCAAAATTTCATAAGGTGTCTGATTAGTGCCAGGTCTAAGAAAACTCTATTTGAAATATAACAAGAAGTGCTTATTGCTTCAGCCCATAGCCTATTGGTCAACTTTTTGCTATTGCGCATCACTCTAACCATCTCTTGTAAAGTTCTATTCTTCCTTTCCACAATGTCATTCTGTTCAGGAGTTTTAGGAGCTGAAAATTCATGATCAATTCCATGATATTTGCAAAAGTCAACATAGCTAACATTTTCAAACTCTTTTCCATGATCACTTCTTATCCTCACAATCCTGTCAATGTTCCCATTTTGCTCATTTTCAAGCTTAACACAAAGATTCCTGAAAGCCTCAAAAGTGTCAGATTTTTCCTTTATGAAATCAACCTAAGTATATCTAGAAAAATCATCCACACAAACAAATATATATCCCTTACCTGTAATGCTTTCAATTTTCATAGGAACCATAAGATCCATGTGAAGCAAATCAAGTATCTTAGAAGTGCTAAGATGTGGATTTGATTTGTGTGAACTTCTAATTTGTTTTCCCATTTGACATGGTCCACAAATTTTATCAATTTTGTTATCAAGTTTAGGAACTCCTCTTACAGCACCTAATTTAGTTAATTTAACCAAGTTTTTGTAATTTAAGTGTCTTAATTTTTTATGCCACAATTCTAAATCCAAAATCCTAGCATGAAATGCAATTTCTACCAAATAACAATTATCCAAAGATCTATTACCTTCTAGAATGCATTTACCAAAATTATCTAAGACCATGCATTTGTTTTGTGTGAAGTTAATAGTATACTTTTTATCACAAATCTGACTAATGCTTACAAGATTAGCTTTCAAATCTTCAACTAGTAAGACATTTTTGAAATTGGGTAGGCCTTTGACATTCAAGGTGCCTTTACCAATGATCTTACTTGTTACTCCATCTCCAAAAGTGACATTGCCATCCTTGCATGCTTTAAAGTTTGTTAGAAACAGTTTATTTCTAGTCATGTGCCTGGAACAACCACTGTCAAAATACCACAAATCATTAGATGCATGATTAAGTGCAGTAAAGGCAACATGACATACTGTTTTGTCTTTCTTAACCTATCGCTATTGTGATTTTGGTAACAGTTTAAACTGTTTTAATCTTTTATGCAAAAAGTTCAACAATTTAAAGCATCTAGGTCTAATGTGTCCCCTTTTTCCACAAAAATAACAAGTAGGAATGAACTTTCTTACCTTTTCAGGACTGGATTTGAAAGAACTCAGAAGAGAAACAAATGTTTCACTGCTATTGGAATTAGGACTTGACTTTAAAGAGTTAAGTTTAGAATTCGTACCTGATGTTAAAGCTTTCACAAAAACTGTTTTTGATAAAGATGCAATATTACCTTCTGTGTATCCCAATCCATGTTTGTTGGAGTTGTCTCTTCTAAGACTCAAGACTTGATCAAGTTTGGCTGCTCCAATTTTGAGTTGATCAACACACCTCTTGCTTTCAACCAGTTCTGTTGTGATTTTCTCAATATGTGCTGTTTTGTCTGTCAAAACAATTTTCAGTTCTGTGATCTGATTTTCAGTAAAGGATTGTTCACATTCCAGCTTCTCAATCTTCTTCTTTAAGGCTTTAATTTCTTCCTTCTGATTCAGCCATTCACCATAGAATGTGTTGTATGTCTCTTGTAACTTTTCATAGTATTCTGGTCCATCTTCTTTATCAGAATGATCAACACTTATTCTGTAATTTTTTGTTATGTCAGGCATAATAGCTTCCCCTTTATCTGTTGCAGATGCTGTAAATGCAACAAAATTGCTCATGCAATCTTGTTCTTCTGACTCCGATTCTGATTCATCACTCCAGGTTGCTGTCAATCCTTTGTTTTTCTTCTTGAGATTAGCACATTCAGATTGAATATGCCTATAACCAGAACATTCATAACACTGAATCTGCCCTTTCTTTTCAGGTTTTTTTGGCTTCTTCTTATCATTCTCCTTGCTGAACTTTCCGAATTTTTCTTCACTTGAGTTTGATGGCTTTCCTTGATTCTTTTTCCTGAAATTTCTTTTCATGAACTTGACATAATTTCTTGTTAGAAAAGCAATCAGTTCAGAATCAGTTTCATCAAGCTCATCACTACATTCATCATCAGATTTTTTAGCTTTCACATTAAATGCAATGCTTTTACCTTTTTGCTTCCTAGTACTTTGATTTATTTCAAAGTTTTGGAGAATGCCAATCAGTTCATCAACTCTCATCTCATCAGTGTTTTTAACTTTCTCAATGGCTGAGATTTTGGGTTGAAATTTATCTGGGACATACCTAATTATCTTACTAACAACTTCTGTATCAGTGAAAGTTTTTTCAAATATATATGCAGAATTTGTGATGTGAAATATCTTAGAGTAAAATTCAGAAATAGACTCATCCTCATGCATCATTAAATTTTCAAATTGAGAATTAAATCTCATCAATTTAGATCTTTTAACAGATGCAGTACCTTCATGTTTTACCTCAAGTATGTCCCATGCTTCTTTGACCACTTTGCATCTAGAAATCTGTCCGAAGTTGTTTAAGTCTACTAAAGCAAAGATTGCATTGAGAGCCTTTGAATTCCATATGGAACGTCGGTATTCTTCATCAGTCCATTCATCCTCAAGTTTCGGTTCAGAATCACCAAAAGCATTCAACTTTGTTGGCGGTGTCCATCCATTAAGCACACTAGTCTATGCCCTTTCATCAAGAGATTTGATATACACCATCATTCTTATCTTCCAATATGAATAATTACCATCATCAAGAATAGGTGGTTATGTTCCGGATCCTCCAGTGCGAATAAACTCCATCCTTCCAGATCAGTATGATCGTTTTCTTCACTTGTCTATCAGTGAACCTGCCCTGATATCAATTGATAGTTCTATAAGTATGCAGTTCTAAGAAATATAACAGTAAACTGTAATGTAAATCGGCACAGGAGGATTTTTACGTGGTTCGGTTATAAAACCTACGTCCACGAACAGCTATAGAGCTGCAATTCACTAAGTTCTTATTTGTACAATCTTTAGGACCTTTTACAGTATTGACTCACTCTCACACACTGACCTAATCTTTGATAAACAAAATCCCTCCAAGATCTTAAACTCTAGTGACATTGCCCACTCTCTGTCACAAA
Organism: Boswellia sacra; assembly: GCA_013180625.2. NCBI lineage: Eukaryota > Viridiplantae > Streptophyta > Magnoliopsida > Sapindales > Burseraceae > Boswellia > Boswellia sacra. The sequence goes on from SNVD02003925.1 coordinate 144,842, forward strand.
TAACTTAACAACACACTGTTAAGTTACACATAACAATGACGTCTGACACCGAATTACATAAACACTTAACCCGCAAGTTATCCCAAGTGTCTACTAACTCAAACAGACTCAATCAACAACTCATGTACGATTTCTACCACTCATAAATGAATCAAAAGACGCAAAGAATCAAATCAAAGAATATCCTTTTGTGTTGAAGCTCTCTTCTATGAATTCAAGGAATGTCTAACTCAAGACTCTCTCACAACCAAAACAGCCAACACGTTAATCTCTTAATCACATATCAGCCGCCTGAATAGCTTTGTATATATATAGTGAGAGGTCTGACCAAAATCTCCTAGAAATCCTGTAAAAATTCTAATCAAAATCATATTAGGATTAAGAGAAATAAAATAGGAAGTGTTATAAATAAACTCCAAAAGGAATTAGGACAAATAAATATTCTCCTATTCTAATTAGGATACAAGATATTATATCATAATCTAAAGAGATATTTATTACAAATCAAATACTTCCTAAAATATAATTCTAGAAACATTAAAATAAGAATAAAAATAATATTATTGTTTTATCACAAGTTGATCAAAACTCATTATATGCATGGCACATGCATATGTAGTAGACTTTGACACCAACAAAAAGGATTTTGTTTTTTCTTTTTGTTATTTTTTTTATGTTGCTATTTACTAGCAGAAATCCCTTGTCCAATAATAAGTTCCCAATTAGAGTAGATTCGGATGTGTCAAGTTCGAACTACTGCCACAAAATTCCAAATTTATTTTATGAGCTTTAGACTCGCTAGGCTTTGAGGTTCACCGGACAAAAGCTACGGCTAAAAAAAGTGTTTAGTAAAATTGACCAAAGTCACTTCTCCAATAATCTATTTCCCTCTTACAGGAGTTCAAAAGCTACTTGGATGCAACTTACAAAATTTATTTTGAAAACTTTTATTACATTTGTCATTTACACCCTCATTTGTTGGTGAAATATAAATAATTTAATTTAAAAGAAGCCTTATCATGTACTCTAAAAGAACATATTAAATTCTTAAAAAATTATATAAATTTTTAAGATTGTGTAAATATTCTTGAAAATTGAAAATTCGTTCGAAGACTTTGTAAGAATTATTGAATACATAAGTTTTAAGAGAATGGATTTAATCTTTTAAGGGTTCGATACGTGCTATTAGGATAAGTTAAGACTACCCTTAATTTAATTAATTTTTTAAAATTACTTTCAAAAATCAAAACACCATGAGCATGTTTGGCGAAAATGATCTGCAGTGACCGATCTATGCATCTATGGTGCTTTTGTCAACAAACTCACTAGTATTTGGAAGAAAGGACGTCGGCAAATTAATTTCGGCAAACCAAAAGTCTTTTATATTCTTCAGCGAAAATAGGTCATATACAATGAAAATGCCACCGTAAAGTGGAAGATTAGCTTTAAGTGTCAATCATTTTGATCTAAAGTTTTCCCCTAACGACCGCATTTAATGACGCCGGTAGTCGGTTAATGGCGGGCAACGACTGTTCATGGTGACTTCGTTTTCATTTCCTTAAAATTTATAACATAATTTATACCAAAATTTATAACATAAATTACTAAACATGAGGTTATTTTGATAAAATTGTTAAAAAAAAAAATTTCTCTCTCCTCCTTTTCCATTTAATTTAACGTCAGAATTCAAAAATCATGGGGCAATTTGTAATTTAAAATCTTGCAAGGGAGAATTTATATTTTTGCTTAACCTCGGGGGGTAAATTGTTAATATCCCTAAAATTTATAACATAATTTATACCAATATTTTATTTTAATTATTTAAATACATAATTTTGTATATTAGATCTTAAAAATAAATTTAAATTTAAATTTATTACAATCATAAGAAAATATCTATTTGGACCTTTATATTAATAATTACATTTTAAAGTATTTTTCTCAGGTACAACTATCATGTCCATTTTAGGCAGTTGCATTAGATGGCAATAGTTGTTTATTCCCCACTGCAGTTTGTGTTTGTGAAATTGGAAGAACTAAATCTTGGTCATGGTTCTTAAGTAAGTTGATCTCAAGTGAGTTGAAACAGTTTCTCAGGCGCGATGATCCAAATAAGCCTATCACATTTATCAATGAAAAGCGTTTTGATTGCTTTGGAGGAGCATTAGCTAATAGCTAGAATCTCCAAAAAGGGACTGTACAAGACACATTTTGAGATTTCAAGTAGGGCAAGTTACAACCATGCTAATGCTAAAAATCAAAGATGCCAGTAAGAATGCTCATGCATGGCTAGCAAAGATAGAACCAGCACAATGGCGCAGATTTGCCTTTGACAAAACCATAAAGTCTAATCATGCCACAAGCAACTTCACTAAAAGCTTCAACAATTAGCTTGGGAATGCTAGAAGCAGGCCAATACTTCATTTGCTTGAGCACATACGAAGGAAGGCCATGAGGACATTCTTAAAAATAAAATAAAATAAAAGGTTGAAGTCCTAAGGACTAAAGGTAAGGTCCCTAAGAAAGTTAAGAATAGAATTGATAATTTAATTGAAGTTGGAAGGCAAATGCATCTGATATTAGCTGGAGATGATGAGTATGCAGTGAGGGATGGTTCTAGGATGTTTGTATTAAAGCTTAGTGACCATGCATGTGATTGTGGTGCACAGCCAATATATAGGATCCCATGCAAACATGCAATAGCTGCAATTTGTTACAATAGATTGAATGTGGAAGATTATGTCAATCCATACTTCACAAAATAAAGTTTCTTTAATTTAACGCTCATGCTGGTTTGCAGTACTATTTTTCAATTTAATTAAAGTTTAGAAAGAATATTTAATTAATCAAATATAATAAAAACAAAAAATTTGTAAATTTATTAGTTTAAACTATCAGTTGTATTCATCTATGAATATAGTTGTATAAAAGATATGGGGAGATTGAAATAGAAAATTCCAATAATCTATAAATATATATTTTTTTATGAATAAAGTTCTTTCTAAAATATTTTATGTATTTCCATGTGAGTGTTTTGTGTCATTGCATTACTTTCTAACATCTGTTCACGTGTGGACCTTAACCACCTAATTACTTTTTAATGCTTGCCTTTCCCTTTTTTTCCCTTATTCTTCTTTCTTTCCTCTCTTTTATCATATCCTATCCTTCTATGAATGAAGCACTTTGGAAGCACTATTAACTCTATTTGTGATTATGGGTCACTTTTTTGCTAAGCAATGGGTTGGATTGCTTTTTGGCCCGTAACTCTTATTTATCCAATTCATGAAGGTACGATCATCTTGTTATTGCATTTGGGCCCTTTTCAAGACTTTGGGGGAAATTTGATATATAATTAATCTATTCAACCCTCACTTTTAAAAACACTCAATAAAAATTATTACACCCCTATATCTTTCTCATTAGACCCCATTTAATTTCGTAAATACCCTTTCAATATCATCTGCATCTCTTTTTGCGCTAAAGTCATTCATTTTCTACATCCTCTTCCTATCCTAGATGGGACACGTACAACTAAGCTTGTTTTCTTCTTTTGATTCTTTTTGTTTGGCCTAGATGGTAGGCCATATTCAGGGAGCTTGTTCAATGTTGCACCTTAGATAACCACAGTAGGTGTTGGAAATTTGGACTATGATTTTCTTGCCTATGTGAGCCTTGGAAATGGGAAGAATACATTGGTTGCATCGTTATATGGTGGGAAACCTTTTACCTAGTTCCATGTTGCCTCGGGTTTATGCTACTAATGCAAGCAACTCATGAAGCAGTGCTCTTTGCTTGACTGGTAGTTTGATTCCAACAAGAGTGGCAACAAAATTGAGACTAAAAGGGTTCCAATCGTGTTTGGAATCACGATCAACTGGTCTAGTGCCTTCTTGTAGCTGGTTCTTTCTAACTAGTTAATCGCAACATAAACTTCAAAAAGATTGAGGATCAGTATTATTAGATGAAGATATTCGAGAATTGATGTTGTTGATCACTCTGGTTGTTTAATAACTTTCTTCACAATAGTTAGTTAAATATGCAATAGCCAATGAAAAGACCAATATTACCTTGAGTTCACCTTGTGCCATCTGCCTCTTTCTTTGGATGAGCTTCTCCTTTATCTTTTCCATTAGGAGATTAGTTGCTGGAGCTTCTTCTCCCTTTAGCCAAGTAATCAATCATAGGGGACTTTCCATGACGCAAAAGGGTGTGGCAGATAGTTAAATATGTATTTAGAATTATTTTATCCTCTTTAGTAATTTTAGTTTAGGGAAAAAGAGTAAACAAAAATCAAAATAAAAGTGAGGGTTCAAGAGGTGAAAAGTGAGGGCTGGATAGAACAACTCTTTGATATAGATGGAAGCTGGAGCTTATTTATTCATGGAGGAGCTTTTGATACCTATTATGTATTCCATGGAAAAGATATGTTTTCTAGAAAGAAAAAGAGTAGGAGTACTCTCAGACCAATCCAAGAGAGTCCTACCAAGGACTTCATCTTTCTTCCTTTTTGTACTCATCTCATGGTGTTAGTTCAATCTGGTGATGCCAAAAATCTTTTGAGGTCGATCTCAACAATAAAATTTATATTTGTAGTGGAAAATTTGACCCAACATGAGGAAATCAATGGAAAAGTGTGATGTGGGAGGTTTGGGATATTTTGGTCATGTGTTTACTAAGTGTGGTAGCTTGATTCTAGTTAACCAAAATGTTATTGATGTTATTGAATTGCACATAAAGAAAAAACAAGGTTTAAAGAAGCTAGTGGTGTTGTTGGTGATAACACTTCGACAATCAATTTAGATATCATCGATATATGGAGAATGAAGGAGAAACTGAAGAGTTAAGGTGGGAGAAACTAGAGAGAGTTTGAGGGTTTAAGATTTATTTAAACCTTCATTTGCAGCAAATGAGTCTATTTATAAGAGTTTTTTTTTTTTTTTTTACAACTATTGACATGCATGGAGTTAAAGTGACAACTATGTTGTATGGAAAAGAGCTGGTAATGACACCTATAACCCATGGAGTCACTTGGAGAATAAAAAATTTCCTTAGAAAACAGTAGAGCATGCATAAGAGTAAATGATGACAATTGGACAAGAAACATCTTCTTTGAGGACACAAGTGTAAGCTGGGCCTCCATCCCATTCCAAGCACTTACAACCTCGGCACTACTTTTCTAAGTTTCTTTTAGAGACTTAGGGAGCCTAATGGCTCAAGTCACAAAGATAGGACCTAGAGAAATGACGGAGTTGCCACGACGATAATTAACGACGAGAAATTTTGGATGAAGGTAGTTGATGCCTTGCTTCTGGACCTAACTACCTTTACCCCTTCAAAGTTGGGTTCGAGAAATTAGGTACAATCCGCAGATAATCCCAACGAATAGCCTCTATTAGGGTTTACTAAGTTATAAGTCTTAAGTCACTAATGCTATCTTATCTTGATCCTAAGTTCATTTTTATGCACACAATCAGATTTTATCTTTTATTATATATGAGGTGAACCATTTATATGCATACATAGAAAGGGGAAGAAGAATTGATTAAATTTTTCATCAAACATTGGGAAATGGGGAACGAATTACAACAATTCAAATGATATTGAAATAAATTAAATACTACCATAAGCTAGAGTAATCTTAGATTAACCCTTCAAAATCAAGTAAAAGCATTAGCAATGACAAACAAGATGAAACATAACTTAAATTAAACATCATATAATCAACTAAATTAAGCTTGACATTTCGACACTAATCACGGTACTATTGATTAGTAATCAACTACACTAAGCATGCATAATTAACCACTTTACATTGCATAATTAAGTACTAATTAATTGCATAATTAGTCACTAATTAACTACATAATTAACCACTAATTATGCATAATTAACTCCATAATTAACTATTAATTCTACACTAAGCATGACACAATTAAACTACTCCTAAACATAAGCATGACATAATTAAACTGCTAATTAAACAACTCCTAAGCTAAGCATGACATAATTAAACTACTCCTAAACTAAAAATGGCAAATTTAAACTAAAAGGGAGGCCCTCAAAAAACTTACCAAATTCTAAATTTAATCAAAAGCCAAACCTTCACTACGGCAGAGACACTTGTGACCTCAACATCGCTTTTCCAAACTCCTTTTAGAAACTTAGAAGGCTACATGGATCAAGTCATGAAGACAGGATTTAAAGATATGACAGAGTCGCCATTTGGGTAATTAACTATAATATATTTGTATAACAACAGTCAATCCCTTGCTTCTCTAAACATAACTAACCATCGCCCCTTAAGAGATGAGTTCAGGAAGTTAGGTATGGGTTACACTTGCCCGGACATTAATCTAGCCTTTACTAGGGTTGACTGAGTTCTAAGTTCTAAGTCATTAATGCTCTTCTATCTTGATTCTACATTTTCTTATGCAAACAACCACTTTTATCTTTTTATTACATACAAGGTGATAATAGTTTATATACTTACATAGAAAGAGAGAGGAGAATTAATTGTAAATCTGTTAAACATGGGGGAAGGGATCGAGGATTACAACCATTCCAAATAATAATTGCAATAAAATAAATTAAACATTATGATAAACTAAAGGAGCTCTAAGTTAACCCTTCATCAATAAATTAAAAATTGGAGAGGAGAGTAGACATTGAAAAGTGCTGGAAAATACAGATGTTGATAAAGAAATCAAAACCGAAAGAGGTAAGACAAGGTAAGAGTACTTTGTCGATCTTTGTGTCTTACGAACCTCTCCAAAGTAAAGGGCAAGCTGTAGACATTAGATTTTTGAGCTCGATGATGAAACATGGATGTGTGTTAAGTAAGCATTAAATGCCCAGAGCCTTTGAAATGGGAAAAAAAAGTGTGAAAAGCCAAGTAACCAAAAAACGAGAAAATCAATGACCAACTTCAAAAAATCATAGAAGCCAATATACAAAGAACCAAACAACAAGTCATATACCGTTACGAAGCTTCAGATGTCTAGTTTTCATAGAAATTTATAGATTGTAAATTTGAGTTTTGTACAAAAAGTTATGGTCGATTGAACACAACTAACTTAGAGTGTACTGCTTACCCAGTGGTATTGTTCACTATTGGTGGTACTTTTCACCACCAACCAACACTTTTCATGTCCATAATGTTCACCAATACTATTCATCAAAGTCCCACATTGCTTATTTATCAATTTTTCACTCTAAAGAAAGCCTATATAAGAACACTTTTGGCACACTTCTCAAGGCATCCAGAAATCCCATCTCTCTTTCTCTAGGACACACTTGTGAGAATTCCAAGGAGTTTTTTCTAGTATAATATTTTTCTGATGTTTTATATTGCTCTAAACCTAGAAAGAGTACATCCTCAGAGTAGTTCTCTTTCCTCCCTCCTCTTTTTTTCTTTATTTTTCTTGCTTTAGAATAAACATGTTTAGGTTTGTTTATGACTTAGAATAAGCATGCTTAGGATTTATTTTGATGCTTAGAAGCATGATTAGGGTTTTATGAATTATTTAACCCTTTTGATTGTTTTGCAAGATGGAAATATGCGTCAAGATAAGTCCGCAATCCCTCTTTTATTATAAATATATTTAAGAGTTTTTTCTCTTTACGAATGCTTAGAATCATGTTTAAGAGCACATGATTAGAATCATGATTAGGAATCAAATTTAAGAATGCTTTGACGTATGCTAGAAAATTGTATAGAATTAGACAAGAATTATCATGTTTGCCTTGATTGATTGAATTAGGCTAGAAATCTCATGATTTATTATGATTGATATGATTAGGTTAGAAATGCCATGATTAGGCTAGAATTGTTGTATTTTGTTATGATTACTATGATTGTTATAAATACGATGTAATTATCCATGATTAGGCAGAATTACCATAATAAAATTATCAAATCTATGTAGAATTACCAATGGCATGATTAAGTTGATGGCTTCATTTTGAGTTTTAATTGCTAACTATTGTGAATATGTTATGATTGAATAATAATGATTATATAATGCCGTGAAGTGATGGTGGACTCACATTTGATGATAAAGGAACATCACTTAAAATGTATGCATGACGAATGTATGCTTGAAGAGGCCTAATAAGCATTGAATAGACTCACATATGGTAGTGAGGAATTCACTATGTATCGAGTCTCGAATTGATTGATTTTTCGAATTGCATGAATATGCTATGAATGAATGATTGAATATTTGAAGTGCTTAGAGTACTTTACTTTATTATTGAAGAGCAATGTAGTCTCATTCCCTATCCCCCATGTTTGAAAGGAATGTAACTCTTTTCTCTTCACCTCCTTCTTTGTATGAATATATAATTGTTTCCAGTTGAATACACCTCACATGCTTGATGAAGATAAAACGAACCTTGTGTGCATAAAATGAGCAATCGAAGTAGACTATATAACAAAGTTGAGCTATTATTATTTAGCATACCCCAGTAGAGGTTGGATTTATATCCGGACGGGTCGAGTGACTCGTACCTAACTTCTTGAACTCATCTCTGAAGGGATGAGGGTAGTTTAGGTCCCAAAGCGAGAGATTGGATTGTCATCGTCCACTTTTCCAATAAAAAATTGGGTAGTGACTCCATTCTTCATACATGCACATGGCTTGTTTGTGTTTTCTTAAGTCTCAAAAGAGGTTTTAATACAGTGTCATGGTCGTAAATGTTATGGAGGGATGAAAGCCTCGTTCACAGGAAGTTGAAAAGTTTTGATACCTTTTTATTGTGCATCGGTTACTCTTATAACACTTTTCCACTATCAAAATTGAATCTCGCTTCCCTTTGTCAATTCCAAAAAGCTTTAAAATTCTTCTTTGGGCATCCGTGCTTGAAATGGTTTATAGGCAATATTATTAGAATAATTTTCTAACTCATGCACCTCCAACCGTTTCCAGTTAACGCCACCATTTCAATTGATTTTTATACCACACTTTAATTGCTTTTGCAGCCTACTAAGCCATTTTATCGTTGGAGAATATAAAACTCTTTGAAATAACTTTGCACTCCACTACATGTAAATGCTTTAATCTTCAATCAAAAAAAATTATTGCATTGAAGAATTGAAAAAAGCTTGAAGGAGTTGCCTCCATCTTTTGCATGCGATAAAGGGTATTTTGATTTAATATGATGCACTTTGCTTTCCTTTGCAGATTGCTCACCTGGCATTGAAACACTTTCTTTGTCAAAAGCTTCGATAAGAAAGACCGAGGAAGGCAGCGATGTTAGGGGCATAACTTGAACATTCTTGGATGCATGTAACTGTCTCCAACAGCCCCAATTGATTATTTTCTAATGTCGATGATGCCGGCTTTTGGTATTCATGCCATGCAATATGTTTGGTATTGAAATTGATAGAAGCATTGTCTACTGACTAAGTGGAGTGTTCATTATTAAGTTATCTTATCAACCAAAAGTCTTAATACTAGATGTAATCACAAAGTCTTCATTACCGATTAAAAGTGAAGAATCTGCCACATAGGATAAAAAAGACCTTAATTCTATTAAAATATTGAAAATCTTAATTTCTTAATGATGTGGTTTCAAAGATTAATCTCATTCGTTATTCTAAGAATTTCATCTAACACTGTCTGAATTCATAAATGAGGAAAGATTATTAAAAAAATACATACTTGTTCCTATAAATCAAGCTTACGAAAATAGAGGAGATCAAGGAAAAAGGAGGCATTCACAGAGAAAAATAAATGGTAAAAACATTTGGGCATCCTCTTGTAATCATTCTTATGGAGAGACATATAATGCAACTCAAGGAAAACACGCCAGAGGCATGACCAGGGAGTAAACTTAGCCAGAAGAAGTATTAACAAACCCTTTTCCTGAGTCTTGTGCCTTTACATATTATATTTCTATATTATTTGCTCGTTATTACTGTTTATATTGTTTTCTCTTATCATCTCCTTTTACTCTATATTTGGCCTAAGCATCAAAAGTGTCTTTGCAGGCACACTCGCATCTTGCTCATAAAAGAATGACCCTAGAGTAGATCATGAGAATAAAGGACTATTCTACTGCTTGTCCAACCAGTCCAGCAACAAAGAGCAAGATCTAGGCCAACCCGTTTTAGAGGTGCAAAATTTGCACTTGCAATATACTTACGCCCAAATCATGCCTTTTTGCAACTAAAACTTGGTCGACTCCTGGAACTCCTAAACGAAGTCCTAGCCTTAACCTTTGCCAACTTCTCTTGAAAATATATTGATAATTAAATTCAATTCTTAATCAATTTCCTATTAAGTACATTAAAATCCAATTAGTTAAAGTAATTTTTGTTTTCTACACCTTCCTACAAGCCACGCTCCTCTTCTCCATTTAGTGAGCTAATATAGTTTATTGCCACCTGTTTTTGGGATATGGACTTGGGAAACCTCTCGATCACCCCAAGGGCTCCTACGCCGTATATAATGCATGTTGGCGTTAGCCTGGCCTGATTATGGCATAAACTTAATTTAAACCCTTAATACTTTAAAAATACTTTTTTCATCAAAATTCTATCAAAATCAAGATTTTTCTAAAAATATTTTATCGTTATGGTGAAACAAGCCATTTTCAGTTGGAGGATTTTGATAACAAAAACATGATTTTTTTTATAGTTTGATATTTGTTTGACAATTTTAACTGAACAAATATTAATGATTAATGAAACCATCTATAATGTCCTTATTTTTTAAAAATGTGTAAACGTTGGAATGGTAATTAGTATTGCGCCTCCTGTTAAGTTTTTTTTTTTTTTTTTGGTTTAACTACGAATAGTAATTGACATTAAGATGGGAATTGAATTAACAAAATCGCTTTACTTATATCGAAGATTAATTTGAATAAACATTCCTAGGAGAGACTAGATATATATTGATGAAGCAATGGTAAAGAGCATTGTCTGGCCCTAGTGGGTACTTAAAAAAACACAAATTCTATACGGAATAGAAAGCTTATTAGAGCGTGATTTATAAAGAGTGGCTCTCTATGAATTTGGGAACTAAGGGAAGCAAGTGAACATCCATGCGAATGAGATGGGCTTACAATTACCGATTATATTCATTGTTCATAATAGTTTGGGCTTACAATCACTTTTCCTTGGGTTTTCTTTTTCCTGTTAATGGATCTAATTGCTAGAAAATTGTTGCATGCAGTCTTGGTCTTGCTTATATTCATAACTGAATCATGGATTACACGGGGCATTTGCGTGCAGGGGCCTAAATACGTCTAAATATTTAGAGTGTATTTGTTTGGACTTTTTTGTTAGATAAAAGAGTTTTTTTAATATCAAAAACTTTTTTAAAATTTTTTTATATCGTTGGACTGCTACGTGAAAATAGCTTTCGAATGATTAAAAAAATTGTTTTACATCAACTGGAAGATGTATAAAATTGAGGCTTTTTGGAAAGAGCTTTTTTTGACCTTTTTTTAAATTTTGAAATATCATAGATACCTTTATTTAATTTTAAATATTTTATTTTATTCTTTTCTTATAATATAACTCTATTTTGATAATTTATTTTAATAAGTGCTTCAATATTTGTTCCATCAAACAATCAAAATTTTTTTGATAAAAGTTCTCCTTAAAAAAGATCTACTTTAATAAGCTCTACTTATAGAAGCCGAAACAAACAGATCCTTAGAGTTAGAGTATGATTATTTCGACTTCTCTATTAGTAAAAAAACAAATAACAATGACAATATCAAAAACTTTTTTAAATATTTTTTTAGCTTGTTTAACTACCCCTTAAGAAAAACTTACGGTTAATTAAAACAATTGTTTTTATGTCTTTTAGCAAAAGCTTAAAATTGAGACTGTTAGAAAAAAAACTTTTTTTGAGCTTTTTTTTTTAAGTTACAAAATATCAAATATAACCTTACTATATTTTAAAAGATTTACCTTATCATTCTTTTCTAAAAAAAATAATTTCGCAATTTAATATTAATAAGTAATTATATATTTTACCAAATAACTAATAACTTTTTATAAAAACTCTATTTTTATAAAATCTACTCTAATAAATTATGTTTCAATAAGCTCTACTTAAAAAAATCGAAATAAACAATCCCTTGGTCCATATATCACTATTCCTTCAATTACTTTTTATGTGATTACTACTTACAAATCACTATTTATGCGTCACTATTCTCATCGAATTTATTTTTAGGTTGTTGATTTATTTATCTAAGTTGTAAACTGTGCTAAAAGGCCTAAGAAAAAGGACATGCATTGGGAGAAATTTATTATCCAATTGGTTTGGAAATAATATTGAATGCCTTAAACGAATGAGTTTTTATAGAATTTATATTTATGAAGACTGCATCCGATACTAGATATGAATGAATGTAATATGTATATGTTAGAATATATCTAGGTGATACAATTAATGGTACGGTGACATATAGGTGAATATATAGTTAGGCATACCATAAATATTGTGTACTATATTACATAAAATAGTTGTAATATATTTGTGTCTTTTTTAGGTGGTTATTACAAGCAACTGCCAATAGCAATTGCCGTTGGTTATTATTCATTAGATGTATTGGTTGGAATAAGTTGTATTGTTTCAACATATATAAATAGCAATACACCTTAAGTTGATTTCATATAATTACAGATAGATATTGAGTAATAACTTAGACACTCTATATGTATATGATAACTTAACAACATCCTGTGATCCTACCAAAAATTCTATAGCATAGAACAACAATAAATATTTTGAATTTTAGAAAAAAATTTATTGAATAAATGGGCATACATATAAGAAATTCGGTACAAAAATCGCCTTAAAAAGAAAACAAAAAATTGCGATTCTCTATTTCGATTTACATTCAAAAATTAAAAAAAAAAAATCATAAAATTCCATGTTGAATCGCGAAGTACCGAGACACTCAACAATAACAACAACGCTACCTTGCACCCGACCCGAATTAATGCGGCCCGACAACCACAAGTTGAACAAACCCTTCTTCTACTTCCCTTTCCCGCTATTGAAAAATAAAGAAAAACGCCCAAGTGAATCACGGAATGAAAGCAAAATAAAACTAAAAAACTAAAAACAAAAACAGAAAACAAAGAACGACAACGATGGATAGAGAAATTTCTCTTCTAGTTGTTGCGGCGGTTATTTTGTCGGGAACGATGAGCAGCGTTGTAGCAGGAGGAGAGCGGTTCCTGGAGAAGTCCCAAAACGGTTCACACGTGACGGCATTGTACGTGCTGGGTGATTCCTCCGTCGACTGCGGAGAAAACACTCTGTTTTACCCTATTCTTCACCACAATCTCTCTTTGATTCCTTGTAATGGATCCGATTCCACTCTTCTTCCTCATCTTCTCGGTACTCTCTCTCTCTTGATTTGCCGCTCTTATGATTTCGCTTCTTGAATCTGTCTCTGTTATTGGTTTTTTGTTTTTTTAATCCTTGGAGAGTACAATTAGTCAGTTTATTTTCTTGAAGTAATCAAAAGAGGATTGAAGGTTACTTTAATAATTTTGTCACTTGTTAAGTGTGTTTGTTTGGTGAGAAACTGTAAGAATTTGCGAGAAAATGGAGCGAACTTAACTTAGCTGATCATTTTTTTTTTTGTGACAATAACTGAAAGACAATAAATAGACAACTATGCAATTGCCAACGGTACAACTGCTGAGTTTTCTTGTGATTCCTTTAAAATATGATAATGGATGTTTTTATTAAAGAAGCTTTTTGAATTGTGCTTGTTGCAATATAATAACGGATTTGTGCCAGAATGAAACTTATCCGATCAATTGGAGGTTGTGTCCAATGTGCTTAGTTCTTCGCAAATGCTGTGGAAACTTTGGAATCAAGCACTTTTCCAATTTTTTGGCATCTTTTAAGCCCACTACAAATACATCTTTAGCTTGTTCTTCAGTTTTAATCCCTTATATCTGGCTTAACTAGTTTCAACAGATAGTTTTCTCAGTGATACTTTGCTAATTGATGAAATACATGCTGGTCACCTAATCAAGCGCGTGTGAGACGCTGTTATTTTGGCTGATAACCAGTACATCATTCAAGCACTGTTTCTTCTTTGCCCTTTTCCTTGTATTTTTGGTAATAAGATTTAGGCGAGGAAAGCATATATAAATGGTTTTAATTTCTGTGTTCCCTGGAATTTTCGGAATTACAGGACAGGGTTTGTGAATTGTGATGGCATAGTTCTTCCCTTCAACAAGAACAAAATTAATATTTCTTGTTTAGTACTGTCATCATGGCTCTATGAGTTTTGCTCCTTTTATGCTAATTATGACAATTGTTTGGTTACTGCAGCTGTGAAAATGGGCTTGCCATATACTCCACCATTCTACAGCCAGAATGGAACCATAGAAGAGCTATTCAGTGGTTTGAATTATGGTTCAGCTCAAGCGACAATCATGAATCCTGGCAGCCAAAGCCACCAGTCTCTTAATCAACAGCTACGACAAGTTTTTGAGACCTTCCAGCTTTTTCAGTTACAACTTGGTGAGGAAATTGCAAACAATTTCATCAAATCTTCTATATTTTACCTATCTTTTGGCAAAGATGATTACATTGATCTGTTTCTCCACAATTCCTCTGGAGAAATGGTCAAGTACACTAGCCAAGCATTTGCTCGCATTTTGGTAAACCAGATGGTACATGCTATGAGGAACCTGTATGATGCAAATGTGAGGAAGATTATATGCATGGGAATACTGCCTTTGGGATGCACACCACGCATATTGTGGGAGTGGTATAATACAACTGCTGGAGTTGATGATGCAATGGTCTGTGTTGAGGAAGTCAATGAGCTGGCTTTGGAATACAATACAATGCTGGATGAACACATTGTTGAACTTAATTCTGCGTTACCTGATGCTCATATGATCTTCTGTGATGTCTACCAAGGAATTATGAAGATGATAAACAATCCAAAATACTTTGGTATGAACTCTTTTGCTACATATGTTGTTTGAGGAGTCTAATTTGAAACAATCCATTAAATTATATGGAATTTTGTGCCCCTAACAGAAGTGAGACCCATCTATTCTCTTGTTTTATAGCTCTAACAGCTCAAATTAGAAGCAAATGCAGTTACCTTAAATTAGGATAATAAATTCAGAGTCCTAATTCCTCCTATCCTTCAAATTTGACTGCCTATCTTCCTCACCTTGTGTTTAGCCAAAATAATTATGGTCTAAGAATTGAATGAAGGAATAAACAATGCAGTGAATCCAGTAATCTGTTGAAGGAAAAACCACAGAGATGAACTATCTCTCAGGTTCTAGTTAGCATTTGAACTGCAACTATACTATGATATTCTTTTTAGGATTTCAGTTTGTCCGGACCACCACCACAACAGTGTCAATAGTTTCTGAGAAAAATGATGTTTAGAATGACTTTGTACCTTTGCAATTTTCAAACCATACCAAGAAGTAGTAGCCATACAAACTGCTATTGTCTTGCTCATGCAATGTGCAATTTCTCCTAAATCCAATCCTTGGTTTCATGACTTGTTTCACTGAAGAAGTTCAAAATTTTAGAATCTGGATAAATGTGCTTCCTAGTTGTGCAGAAAATAGGGAGAAAGCATTCTAGATCGCTGTGAATTGAACATGCTAAGCTTGCCATGTGGACTTTAGGCCTACCAGTTTTCAGTTTTAAACTTAAACGTGGCTTCTAAAAGTAGTTTCCATCGGTACTAATTTGATTAAAGATTCTCTACTTAAAGATGCCTAGATAATCTTTTTTTTTTTTTTAATTTTTTTAAAGATCTGCTAAGTATGACATGTGGTCTTGCTTCATAATTTAAATTGTCTTAAAATCTATGCCTCTTCAAGTGTGCTCACTGCATAATGTTGAAGTATCAGACAACAGTGGAGTTCAGTTAAGATTAAAACCCTTTGAAGCAGTAATCCTATCAGTAGTTCAACACCCAATATATTTATTGAAGTATAATCTAATCTGGGTAGTCTTCATAATGTACTTGTTCTTGGTCATAAAT
This sequence comes from Boswellia sacra, assembly GCA_013180625.2. Lineage (NCBI taxonomy): Eukaryota > Viridiplantae > Streptophyta > Magnoliopsida > Sapindales > Burseraceae > Boswellia > Boswellia sacra. The sequence continues at coordinate 160,853 of SNVD02003925.1, forward strand.
ACAGGATTTGAGGATGTGAGGAGTGCTTGCTGTGGGCTTGGTTCATATGGAGCGAGGATTGGATGCCTTTCTGTGGAGATGGCTTGCAACGATGCTTCAGATTTTGTCTGGTGGGACTTGTTCAACCCTACAAAAGCTGTCAACTCCTTGCTTGCAGATTCAGCCTGGTCAGGCCTCCCTTTGCTTGGTATTTGTCACCCTTTTTCCATCCAGGATCTACTTTACTCATCATTGTCATAACCTAAAAGGCATACCAGATGTACGACATCCTACAATTACCGTTGACAACAATGATTTGCTAGATTCTGGTAATCAAACATGCAAATGCTGGGAAACTCGGTTGAATATAAATTTCTTCTGGAAGCCCTTTATCCTGTAGATTCTGGCTACATTTCTGATCCGTCACAAAAGTTTTTTTTAAAGCTACTGCAAATAACATTGTCAAATAGCCCTGTCATACAAATGATAGACTGTAACTTTGAAGTACAGATGACAAATTTGAAATGTACAGTCCAGCAACACTAATCTGCATTTAATAGGAGATGCAAGCATCAATCTGTAAATTGAAAATGGCTTTTTGTAGATTTTGTTCGACTCGTATACATATGATATTCTTTTTTTGTGATGTTTGAAATGATCATATTATTCATACCTGTAAATTTTAATAACTGGTTTTGCATATGTAGAGAAATGTGGTTTGTTAAGGATGTAACAAATTGTGTATTTTAGCACATTGTCACGAGCTTATAGTTTGTGTAGCACGCTCGTGTGGCACTTGGACAACTTGAACCCAAAAATTGCTAAGTACGCCTTGATATTGGCTTGCTTCACTTAAAAAAAAAAAAAAAAAGAAGCTTGAGAGACTTGGATCATTGAGTTAAAGAGTTATGAGTATAGAGACGTGTTGGAAGATTAGAGACAAGTATTGCTAAGTAAGAAAGCTTTGTATTACACAAGAACTCTTTACAATTGCTTGATTATAAGTTGGTTTTACAACGAAGCTTGGAGGGGTATTTATAATAAACCTGCTCCTAAATCAACGGTAGGATTTAATACATTCGGTTGTTATATACACTCTAGAATTATCTTATATAATATATAGATATTTATATGGGATATTCTAAAATATCTTAGATAGTTACAAAGGAGATTCTAGCAAATAAGCTTGCTAGATATTTCTAGAGATTGGACTAGACCTTGCAAGTTTTCTAGAAGCATGTCAAGTCTTGTGCATATTTGAATTATTTCTAACAAGTAAATTGAGAGGGCTGTAATAATACACAGGCTTATTACTGCAAAATCATCACTCATGAGCAGTGCCGGAGATGTGGTATTTAGAAATGGATCTTGAAATAAAATAAAAAACAAAAAAATGAAATAATTTTCCTTATTTTGTTACCTTTTAGTAACAGTTGTAAAGAGTAAATTTTAATCACCACACACCAACAGGCAAATGACCAATGGCATGGGATACTGGTGGGGTACATTATAGACACCATCTAGACTCTGTTAGTGACCTTTTAAGTAATATTATTCCTTAAACATAGGTTAGTATATAATGTTTCATTGTCCTTTCAAAAATCTAAACTTATTCCCTTTCAACTCCATAAATAAATGATAATTATTATTTTTATTCTTTTAATTTATAGACTCTTCTACCCTGATTATTCAATTGTTAGTATTATTAATTATTTAATAGACTCGAAGGGTATGTCTTAGACATTTGAAATCTTTAAGAAAATTTATTACTTCTTTAAGGAGAGGTTATGCAAAAACAAAAAGAGAAGTTTAAGAAAAGAGAGAGAAGCCAGACGGGTCTGTTCTGTCTCTCGTCCCCATTTGTACAGTATCTTGTTAGAAAATTGAGAATACAAAATCATGATAGCGATTGCCGAAATGCATTGAATTGAATACGGATAAAAGTCCTCTCATCAATTTTCACTTTAGCTCTCGTTAGTCTCACTAAAGCCAGCACAACACAAACACAATTTCAACTTCAACTTCAACTTCTCTCAGAAGCACGTTCAATTCCAATGGCCTCTTCATTCTCTTACTCTCACGCAGCCACCTTCTCTTCTCTCCTAAACAAAACCCCAAACAAATCAACCCACCATATCGCTCTCATCATCACAGCCTCCAATTCCAACGCCCCCCTCCCAGGTCGAAAGCTACGCGCCGCCGTCATCGGTGGAGGCCCAGCTGGCTCCTCCGCAGCCGAGGCACTTGCTGCTGGTGGTGTTGAGACTTTCCTCTTCGAACGCAGTCCTTCATCCGCCAAGCCCTGCGGCGGCGCCATCCCTTTGTGCATGTTGGACGAGTTCTCCATCCCTCTCTACCTCGTCGACCGCCGCGTCACCAAAATGAAGATCATCTCCCCCTCTAACTTGACCGTCGACTTCGGTTCCAAAGCCCTCCGACCCCAAGAGTCCATACCCATGCTCCGCCGCGAAGTGCTCGACTCCTTCCTGCGCTACCGCGCTCAGTCTTACGGCGCACAACTCCTTCACGCCCTCGTCACCGGCATCGACGTCCCTACCTCCCCCAACTCTCCCTACATCATCCACCACCTGATCGACAACTCCCGACGCTCTCTTGCCGTCGACCTGGTCGTCGGCGCCGATGGGGCCAACAGCCGCGTCGCAAAGTCGATAAAAGCCGGGACCTACGCTTGCGCAATCGCGTTTCAGGAGAGAATCAAGTTGCCAGACGAGAAAATGGAGTACTACAAAGATCTCGCCGAGATGTACGTGGGAAACGACGTCTCCCCCGATTTCTACGCGTGGGTTTTCCCAAAATGCGACCATGTAGCCGTCGGAACGGGCACTGTCTGCGCGAAGCAAGATATCAAGATGTATCAGAGAGGGATACGAGAGAGAGTTAAGAGCAAGATCAACGGCGGGAAAGTGATCAAAGTGGAGGCTCATCCGATACCGGAGCACCCGCGTCCTGTACGGGTACTGGGACGTGTGGCTTTGGTGGGAGATGCTGCAGGGTACGTGACAAAGTGTTCAGGTGATTCTAAAGACCGAGCTTCATAAGAGTCCAGAAGGACAATTGCCCCCTCCCGGAATAAAAAAGAAAAAATAAATAAATAAATAAATAACACCACTACGTATTTATGAATGGATGAATGAATATATATATACTTTTAAATATTTAAAAATCTATGACGAAATACTCATTAATGTTTATGAAAAATATCCATAAATGTTTTAGAACTTATAAACTTCTACAGTTGTTATTTTAGTGTTTATTTAATTTTATGGAGAGTTTTAAATTTTGTCATTGATTGTCCTTGTAGGCGAAGGCATCTACTTTGCTGCGAAATCTGGCAGGATGTGTGGAGAAGCGATAGTGAAGGCGTCTGAAGGAGGTGAAAGGATGGTGAGTGAAAGTGATTTGAAGAGGGAGTATTTGAGGGAGTGGGATGGCAAGTATTTGAGCACGTTTAGGGTTCTGGATTTGTTGCATAGAGTGTTTTATAGGAGTAACGCAGCTAGGGAAGCTTTGGTGGAGATGTGTGGAGATGAGTATGTGCAACGCATGACATTTGAGAGCTATTTGTATAAGAAGTTGGCTCCTGGGAATCGAGTGGATGAGGTGAAAATGGTGTTGAAAACTATTGGGAGTTTGGTTAGGTGTAACCTTCTTGGGAGGGACATGGAATTCTTCAAAGTGTAGCATCTCTTATATTGATATGCTATGTTTTTTTATTTTTGTTGCGAGTATTAATTTAAATCGATGTCATTTTCTAAGTTTGTGACTTAATTTTGCTATATGTTATCAGTGGTAGGGTACTTAATAGTGGTAATCATGAGGTGCTTTGCTTTAAGAATGACAAGCACCAAGAATGACAATTATGGTTCAAGTTGAATAATTTTCTATGGGTTTGAGATGCAAGAAATTGATGAGAATCACAGACCTTAAACTTCAAAAGTTGGCAAAGGAAACAAATTTCCCGATAGTCTTAATGCTATGCTAGATTCAAAAAACTAATATAGTTTTCAGCTTGTGTGTATGATATTCAAATTGTATTTACATGGGATTATTTGAATGATTTTTTAAAAAAAAAACATGATAATAAGCATTATGGAATTGTAAATTAATAAAATTCATTTAGATACCCACAGTGGATTTGGTTCAAGTGGTGAAGCGGGCCAGAATGGAGTTGGTACAGCACCAATGGTGAAGTCCTAAGGTTTGAGTCTCCACAATGGCCTCCTCCATGATTTAAGTGGGAGACCGTGACAGTGGGTTGTGGTTGCGCTAGTCTCCTTCGAGGATTAGTCGTGGTGCGCGTAAGCTGGCTCGGACACCTCGGTTACAAAAAAAATAAAATTCATTCAGACGTATTTTCGTTTACATAAAGCTATTTTAAGTTTGAATTTCATTGAGCTTTTGTCATTCAAAGGTCAAACATTCAATGTGCCCGTTTTTTTTTTTTTTCTGTCAAAGTATGAGAATACCTAAGGTCCTCTATTTTTTTTTCTTTTTTATTCACTTAAGACTGGTCTATTTGGGGTAGTCGTATTGTGAAATTGTAAGAAAAATTAGTTATGAAAATAAGTTGTAAGGTTTTTAATAAAACTGATTTTCAAAATCTAATTTTTATAAAAATATTAACATATAAAAGATTTAGTGAAAAATATTAATCATTAATATTTAAACTAGTCTAAATTTATTATTTTTATTAAAATTAATTATTTTTACAAATTATTAATTTTTATATATTGAAATTAAAATATCAAAAAACAATTAAATAAATATTATAAAAAATAAAAAAGAGCCATCAGAATTTTTGTCATTGTCATTAACCCTTGAATCCTTAGAGCGTTCGTCTCTGAAACTTTAGTCGCTAGATTGCGATGATCGACAATGTAAACAACGATGATGTCAAAAGATCCCATTAAAGCACACGCCGGAGAGTAGAATGGTGGTGGTGATGTCGTTGATTGCTTCTAACATAATGGTGGTGCCGAAGTCAATGAATGCACCAAAGATCTGGTTATGATGATCACAACAAGAAGTTTGGCTGTTGCTCTTTATTTTTCATAAAAATTGAAAGTTCTGGAGGTATGCAGTTACAAATAACAATACAGTAAACTGTAATATAAATCGGCACAGGAGGATTTTTACGTGGTTCGGTTATAAAAACCTACGTCCACGGACAGCTATAGAGCTGCAATTCACTATGTTCTTGTTTGTACAATCTTTAAGACCTTTTATAGTACTGACTCGCTCTCACACACTGACCTAATCTTTGACAAACAAAATCTTCGCAAAGATCCTAAATACTAGTGACACTGCTTACTCTTTGTCACAGATAACTTAACAACACACTGTTAAGTTATACATAATACCCGATGTCTGACATAGAATTACATAAACACTCAACCCTCAAGTTATCCTAAGTGTCTACTAACTCACTCAGACTTAATCAACAACTCATGTACGATTTTAACTCTCATACATGAAACAAAGACTCAATAAATCAAAGTAACAAAGACACTCCTTTTGCATTGAAGCTTTCTTCTATGAACTAACGGAATGCGGTGACCAACTTTCTCAAGAATATAAACAAGTCTCCAAGATGCAAAAACTCACTTTGCCAACTTTGTCATAACTCGATATATATTGAGAGGTCTTGGTCGAAATCTTCCTAAAAATCCTATAAGTATCTCAATCAAGATCACATTAGGATAAACTAAAATAGGAAGTATTTATAGTTAAACTCCTAAAGTAATTGGAACACATTAAATATCCTCCTATTTTGATTAGGATACAAGAAATATTATCCTAATCTATAGAGGTATTTATTGTAAATCAAATACTTCCTATAATAATTATCTAGAAACAGTAAAATAGGAATCAAAATACTTTTCTTATTTTTATCACAAGTTAACAAAAAACTTAACATGTGCATGGCACATATAAGAATTACGTTAACACCAACAATCTCCCCCTTTTTGGCAACTTGTGATGAAAACACTAAACTATTTCTAAGAACAACACATGATAAGTTAGATATCACTGACAGTTATAATGAACAATAAAAAAGACAAATATCCCATATAAAGAAATAATCAGAAAGCTGTTGGGAACCTCATAACAGCACATTGTCACAAGATATATAACTGATCAAAGCACTAAAGTGAAGTTTGACAACCACTAATCAAACTCATCTGCAGAACAAATGAAAAATATTTCTCAGACACTGCTACAATCAAATTCATCTACAATTAACTTGTGTAGATTAATATCCCTTAACACAAATCAGCAAGTAGTTCAAGTGCACACGACACATAAAGTATAGTTCATTCTCCCCCTCACTTCTTACTTATTCATTTGAGAAACAAGTAATACAAAATCAAAATTAGTAAGCAGAGAGAACCATGAGTCAAAAGATAACAGAAATAAGATAATAGAAATGACAGCAAAATAAAATAGTTCAGCAATCAAAATAAAGCCAGCAGAAAAATCCAGTAAAATCCAGCCAATCCAGCCAGCTCTCTTATCTTCTCCCCCTTGATTTCAGCACAAGTGGCCAAAATCTAACTAAGTCTGGGAGACTTTCCAACTGGTGATGAGGTAGAGCTGCCAGGGCGTTTGATGGATTTGCGAGACACATGTTTAAACTGGCGCCTAGGAGTGGAGATAGGCTGATCAGATGGAACTGGTTCTGGTTAAGCTGCAACTGGTGTTGTCTGTTCAGAAGGGACTGGTGTAGGTGGAGCTTTAGTAGTGTCCGAGGAAGTTACAATGACTTCAGCAACAACTCTGCGTATCTCCCTCTCAATTCTTTCTGCACTGGTTTCAGTGTTCTTAGCAGGCTGTTGTGAGGAGGAAACTAGTGACTCAGCTACTGGAAGAGAGGGTGATGGAGGTGATGGTGGATGAGATTTTTCTGTAGCTGCTGCAGGGACAGGAATATCCAGGGATTCTTTCTCAGCAAGTGGTGAGGTCTGTTTCATTCTGGAATCTATTTGTTTTGGTACATCTGAATCAGATTCATCTTGCAAAGTGGGAGCAGATGTGTCTAGTTTCTGCTTCTTCTGATCAGATGATTTCTTCACTACTGGAAGTTTCTTCTTTTCCTTCTTGCTATATCCCTTGACAGAAGCCTTGATTGATTTTTCTTTTGACTTCTATGCTGCTGTTCTGTCTTTCTTAGCAGCAGTTTGTGCAGTAGGACTTGGTGGAATTGGATCCTCTTCCTCAGGATGTGGTCCATTGTCTTTTGGTAGTTCATCAGTTGGTTTTTCTATAATCACAGGTTCAGGTTCCATGGATTGTGGTGCTATGGACTGAGACTGCCCTATAATTTGAGCTTCCAAGACAGATTGCTTGTGTTTAATGTCTTTCAAATCCTGCAGAATATCTGTCAAAGCAGAGTTGATCAATTCAAGTTTTTTTTTCAACAATTTTCAATTGATTTTTCCTAACTCTTGTTAGTTTTGGTTCAGGTGCAAGCAAGTCAGTTTGATCATACAATCTTTGAAGGAATCCTTTGGTAATGGACTTAGACAGAATTTCGGTCTGTTCACTGGAGCTCACAGGAATATTGTTTTGAGCAAGTAGTCCTTGAATCAAACCGAGGAACACAAGCAGATAGTAATCAGAGTGATAAGAACCAAATTGTACAATTGTTCTGTAGGCTAACAATCCAAAGTTTACTGGTCTATTAGTTCCTAAACAGAATAGAGTTTCATTTTGTCTTCCCGAATTTGATTTTGAGCCAATTAAACTGTGCTATCTTATGTAACACCCTGTATTTCTTCCTAAGATATTTCTGGTCAAAACCATCTCTGGGTTTCCAGTCAATGTTTGTTCGACCAGTCACTTCCTTAACTATTTCTACTATGTTATATTCTTCATCTACAGAATGCATGCTGCCTATTGGAATGTTTAGAAAAGAGTTTATAACATTGGGAGAGAATTTCACGAACTTCCCTCGACAGTAAACTTTATGATAATGAAAACTCTTAGGATCATCAATGGCACTTGAGATATTAGCATAAAATTCCTGAATCAAAGTTTTTACAGGAGGAAGAAAGTTTGATACCGTTTAAGTCCAGTAATTGGACTCAATCATCTCACTGAGACCATATGTGTTAAAGTCTGAGAGTTTCACTTGCCTTTCCAATTGTAGCTTTCTCTGTGAAGTAATCTTGACAAACTTCTGTTTGACTACAGTAGTGAGAAACTTGTTGTATTTTGGCTTGACCTTGTCCTTGATCTTATTCACTGGTATTCTTTCGTCCTCACTAATGGCGGGATCAACTGTAACCGTTGCATGTGTGTGTTACGTAGGAGATGACTAACTGCTGTCACTACTGTTGTGACTAAAGCCGCTTGAGGAAGAAGAAGCACTAGCTGTCAAGTTTGATGAAGTTGCCATAGCTAGGGTTTCTGAGCTATAGAAGATTTTTTTTTTTTAAGAACAGGAACAAAGAATCAAGACGAGACAGAGAAGCAACTATTGGTGAAGGATGATATGAACAGAAGAAGCCCATAAACTATTTGTTATATATACTAGGCTGAATTTTAAGGAATTTCTGTTTTTCAACAAAAATTTATTAATGACTTCCTTTTTTAAAAACTGTTTAATAACTCCCTTTAAACACATCAATTCAAATTTGATTTAAATTAAAATAAGGAATACTGGTAGAATTAGGATTCCCGCCATTAAGACTTCTCCCCTTTAATTCAACGATGCTGACATGGCAATTTTTGGCACATGGACACACAAGTGTTTTATATTTAAGACAAGCATATAGGACATTGTTATAAAAAATGTAACAGAACACAGTTAATAATATTATAACAGTAATATCCGGATCATCATATGTATCATTCTAAGGAAGCATATTTTAGAGCTGAGTAATTTATACATGAAAGCTTATTTTGAATCAATTGAATAGACAACTTGAGCATGCTTCTTACATACACAAAAGTTGACTTCAATGGAAACTTTTATATATTAATACAGTAGCTTTCACACAATATAGAGGTAGCCCTTTTCATGTGAGTGGGTGACCTCAACATATTTCCTAGATACCCTGAGGTTACTCTCAATGATGGCTTTCGCACATCATATATTGGTAGCCCTTACTGTATTTTTTATTTTAACTCAGTATCTATTATTCATACAAGTTTTGTACCATAGCTCAAACATGCTAAATTAGAAGGAAACTTATGATACTACAGATATTAATAACATGATAGCATACTGTGCTCACTCAGATAACTGACAGATACTTAAGGCTTTTCTTAGATTTTTAAGCCTTGTTGTGTCCAATGCCTTAGTGAACAAGTCAGCCAATTGTTTATCAGTGGAGATGTGCTCAATGTGTATCACCTCAGATTCTACTAGCTCCCTAATAAAATGGTATCTAATATCAATGTGTTTTGTTCTAGAATGCTGAACAGGATTTTTGGAAATGTTTATTGCACTAGTATTATCACAAAACAAAGTTATAGGCTTTTGTTCAATACCATCACTCAACATTTGCTTCATCCATAATAGTTGTGTACAACAACTCCTTGCTGTAATGTATTCGGCTTCAGCTGTAGATAAAGAAATTGAATTCTGCTTCTTGCTGTGCCAAGAAACCAAGTTAGTACTAAGATAAAAACAACCTCCTGAAGTACTTTTTCTGTCATCTGCATTTCCTGCCCAATCTGCATCACTGAACCCTGCAAGACAATCATTTGTATCTTTAGAAAACCATATCCCATAATCACATGTTCCAAGAACATACCTGATGATTCTCTTGTCTGTTGCAAGATGGGATTCTTTGGGATTTGCTTGAAACCTTGCACAAAGTCCTACATTAAAGCTCAAATCTGGTCTGCTTGTTGCGAGGTATAGTAGGCTGCCAATAATGCTTCTGTACAAGCTTGAATCAACATTTTTTCCTGCATTATCTTTTAAAAGTTTTAGATTAGCACTAATAGGAGTTTTTATTGGTTTTGCATTCTCAGGCCCAAACATCTTTGTAAGATTTTTGGCATATTTTGATTGAGATATAAATATCTCATCATTCATTTGCTTAACCTGCAATCCAAGAAAGAAATTTAATTCTCCTACCATGCTCATCTCAAACTCTTCCTGCATCAACTTAATAAACTCATTAATTTTGCTTTTGTTAGTTGACCCGAAAACAATGTCATCAATATATATTTGAGCAACAATAAGATAGTTAGATGCATGTTTGATAAATAAAGTCTTATCATCGCTGCCTCTTTTATAATCTTTGTTGATCAAAAAATTTGTCAACCTTTCATACCAAGCTCTAGGAGCTTGTTTCAAACCATACAAAGCTTTGTGCAATCTGTACACAAAATCAGGATGTTTAGGATCTTCAAATCCCTTAGGCTGCTTAACAAAGACTTCTTCATTGAGATAGCCATTTCAAAATGCTGTTTTAACATCCATTTGGTACAATTGAAATCAAGCAAACAAGCAATTGCAAGTAGTAATATGATTGACTCCAGTCTAGCTACAGGTGCAAAGGTCTCATCAAAATCTATGCCTTCAACTTGTGTGTAACCTTGTGCAACTAACGTAGCTTTATTCCTTACGACTTAACCACTTTCATCAGTTTTATTTTTAAAAATCCATTTAGTTTCAATGACATTTGTACCTTCTAGTCTAGGAACTAGTTCCCATACTTCATTCCTTTTAAACTGATTAAGTTCATCTTGCATAGCTTGAATCCACACCTCTTCTTTTAAAGCTTCTTTCACATTTTTTGGCTCACCTAAAGACACATAACACGCAAACCTTACCTGATTTCTTACCTTGCTCTGGGTTTTCATCATGCCATCTGGTGTTCCAATGATAGAACTTGTTAGATGTGCCTTCTGAATCCATGTAGGTGGATCTTTTCTATCTTCATCATTCCAGATTGAACTTCCATTCAAATCTGAGTTGTCAGATGTAACTGTTACGTCAGATGTAATAGCAGCTGTTTCTTCCATGATAACAGCATCTTCCTTTTTGTTGCTATCTGAATCAGATTTTTCGGCCTCTTCTGTGAAGCTGGTTATGCTTTCCTCTTGTGAGTACTTTGCATAATCATTAAGGTCATCAAATACTACGTTTACAGATTCCATGACTGCCTCAGTTCTCAGATTGTAAACTTGAAATGCTTTGCTGTTTTGAGCATATCCCACAAAGACTCCTTTATCACTTCTTGAATCTAATTTTCCTAACAGTTCTCTGTCATTTAAGATGTAACACCTGCAACCAAAGACATGAAAATATTTCAAATTAGGTTTTCTTCCTTTCAAAATTTCATAAGGTGTCTAATTAGTGCATGAAAATATAACAAGCCATACTTATTGCTTCAGCCCATAGCCTCTTGGTCAACTTCTTGTTATTGAGCATCACTCTAGCCATCCCTTGAAGAGTTCTATTCTTTCTTTCCACAATGCCATTCTGTTTAGGGGTTTTAGGAGCTGAAAATTCATGATCAATTCCATGATATTTGGAAAAGTCAGCATAGCTAACGTTTTCAAACTCCTTTCCATGATCACTTCGTATTCTCACAATCCTTCCAATGTTTCTATTTTGCTCATTCTCAAGCTTAACACAAAGATTCCTGAAAGCTTCAAAAGTGTCAGATTTTTCTTTAATGAAATCAACTCAAGTATATCTAGAAAAATCATCCACACAAACAAATATGTATCTCTTACCTGTAATGTTTTCAATTTGCATAGGACCCATAAGAGCCATGTGAAGCAAATCAAGTATCTTAGATGTGCTAAGATGTGGATTTGATTTGTGTAAACTTCTAATTTGTTTTCCCATTTGACATGGTCCACAAATTCCATTAACTTTGTCATCAAGTTTAGGAACTCTTGTTGCAGCATCTAAATTAGTTAATTTAACCAAGTCTTTGTAATTTAAGTGTCCCAACTTTTGATGCCACAATTCTAAATCCGAAATCCTAGCATGAAATGCAATTTCTACCAAATAACAATTATCCGAAGATCTATTACCTTCTAGAATGCATTTACCAAAATTATCTAGGACCATGCATTTGTTTTGTGAGAAGTTAACAGTATACTTTTCATCACAAATCTGACTAATGCTTATAAGATTAGCTTTCAAATCTTCAACTAGTAAGACATTTTTGAAATTGGGTAGGCCTTTGACATTCAAGGTGCCTTTACCAATGATCTTACTTATTGCTCCATCTCCAAAAGTGATATTGCCATCCTTGCATGCTTTACAGTTTGTTAGAAACAATTTATTTCCAGTCATGTGCTTGGAACTACCGCTGTCAAAATACCACAAATCATTAGATGCATGATTAAGTGCAGTAAAGGCAACATGACATACTGTGTTGTCTTTCTTAACCCATCGTTATTGTGTTTTTTGTAACAGTTTGAACTGTTTTGATCTTTTATGCGAAAAGTGCAACAATTTAAAGCATCTAGGCCTAACGTGTCCCTTTTTACCACCAAAATAACAAGTAGGAATGAATTTCCTTACCATTTCGGGACTGGATGTGAAAGAACTCAGAGGAGAGACATATGTTTCACTGCTCTTGGAATTAGGACTTGATTTTAAAGAGCTACGTTCAGAATTCTTACCTGATGTTGAAGCTTTAACAAAGACTATTTTTGATGTAGATGCAACATTACCTTCTGTGTATCCTAATCCATGTTTATTAGAGTTGTCTCTTCCAAGACTCAAGACCTGATCAAGTTTGGCGGCTCTAATTTTGAGTTGATCAACACATCTCTTGCTTTCAACCAGTTTTGTTGTGATTTTCTCAATGTGTGCTGTTTTGTCTATCAAAACAGTCTCAAGTTCAGTGATGTGGCTTTCAGCATAAGCTTTTTCACATTTCAGAACTTCAATCTCCTTTTTCAAGATGTTGATTTCTTCTTTCTGACTCAGCCATTCATCATAGAGTGCATTGTATGTTTCTTGCAACTCTTCATAATATTCTGGTCCATCTTCTTCATCTGAATGATCAATACTGACTTGACAATCTTATATTATGTCTGACATAACACCTTTCCCTTTATCTGCTGCAGATGCTGTAAATGCAAAAAATTGCTCATGCAATCTTGATCTTCTGACTTTGATTCTGATTCATCACTCTAGGTTGCTGTCAGTCCTTTGTTTTTCTTCTTGAGATTAGCACATTCAGATTGGATATGCCCATAACCAAAACATTCATAACATTGAATCTGTCCTTTCTTTTCATGTTGTTTCAGCTTCTTTTTATTATTCTCCTTGCTGAATTTTCTGAACTTTTCTTCACTTGAGTTTGATGGTTTTCCTTGATTCTTTTTCTTGAAATTTCTTTTCATGAACTTGACATAATTTCTTGTTAGAAAAGCAATTTGTTTAGAATCGGTTTCATCAAGCTCATCACTACATTCATCATCAGATTTTTCAGCTATTACATTAAATGCAATGCTTTTACCTTTTGTTTCCGAGTGCTTTGATTTATTTCAAAGTTTTGGAGAATGCCAATCAGTTCATCAACGTTCATTTCATCAGTGTTTTTAACTTCCCCAATGGCTAAAATTTTAGGTTGAAATTTGTCTGGGACAGACCTAATTATCTTACTAACAACTTCTGCATCAGTGTAATTTTTGTCAAGCATGTATGCTGAGTTCGTGATGTGACATATCTTAGAGTAAAAATCAAAAATTGATTCATCCTCATGCATCATCAGATTTTCAAATTGAGAATTCGGCCTCATTAATTTAGATCTTTTAACAGATGCAGTACCTTTATGTTTTACCTCAAGTATGTCACATGCTTCTTTGGCCACTTTACATCTATAAATCTGTCTAAAGTTGTTTAAGTCTACTGCAGCAAAGATTGCATTAAGAGCCTTGGAGTTCCAACTGCATCGTCGGTATTCTTCATCAGACCATTCATCATCTGGTTTTGGTTCGGCATTACCAAAAGCATTTAGCTTTGTTAGCGGTGTCCATCCCTTAAGTACACTCGTCCATGCCCTGTCATCAAGAGACTTGATATACATCATCATTCTTACCTTCCAATATGGATAATTACTATCATCGAGAATAGGTGGTTGCACTCCAGATCCTCCATTGCGAATAAACTCCATCCTTCTAGATCAACGTGATCGTTTTCTTCACTTGTATATCAGTGAACTTGCTCTGATACCAATTGAAAGTTCTAGAGGTATGCAGTTACAAATAACAACACAGTAAACTGTAATATAAATCGGCACAGGAGGATTTTTATGTGGTTCGGTTATAAAAACTTACGTCCATAGACAGCTATAGAGCTGTAATTCACTATGTTCTTGTTTGTACAATCTTTAGGACCTTTTACAGTGCTGACTCACTCTCACACACTGACCTAATCTTTGACAAACCAAATCTTTGCAAAGATCCTAAATACTAGTGACACTTCTCACTCTCTGTCACTAATAACTTAACAGCACACTGTTAAGTTATACATAACACCCGATGTCTGACACAGAATTACAAAAACACTCAACCCTCAAGTTATCCTAAGTGTCTACTAACTCATTCAGACTTAATCAACAACTCATGTACGATTTTAACACTCATACATGAAACAAAGACTCAATAAATCAAAGTAACAAAGACACTCCTTTTGTGTTGAAGCTTTCTTCTATGAACTCATGGAATGCCGTGACTAACTCTCTCAAGAACATAAACAAGTCTCCAAGATGCAAAAACTCACTCTGTCGACTTTGTCATAACTCAATATATATTGAGAGGTCTTGGTCGAAATCTTCCTAAAAATCCTGTAAGTATCTCAATCAAGATCACATTATGATAAACTAAAATAGGAAGTGTTTATAGTTAAACTCCTAAAGTAATTGGAACACATTAAATATCCTCCTATTTTGATTAGGATACAAGAAATATTATCATGATCTATAGAGGTATTTATTATGAATCAAATACTTTCTATAATAATTATCTAGAAACAGTAAAATAGGAATCAAAATACTTTTCTTATTTTTATCACAAGTTAACCAAAAACTTAACATGTGCATGGCACATATAAGAATTACGTTAACACCAACAAAAATAACTTAAAATAATAATATTTAATAAATTTTGATTTATAATTTATCAACTAAATAATTAATTAAATAATTCTAAATATTTAAGGTGTTTTTTTATTTATATTATTTTTTAGGGAGAATGTTAATATTTTGATCTATCAAAAAAATTAGATTTTCAAAAGCTACCCCTACTTGCTTTTGAAATCTAATGCATAAATAAATTCTTGGAGCACTACTTTTCCAAGAATTAGTTTTAAAAATGTTTACCAAACACCTAATTAATTGTAGCTTCTTGAAGAATAAACTTTTAACTATACAAAAGTCGTGCCAAATGCACTCTTAATTAATTGGATTTATTAGGATTTAAAACTTTTTAGCATTTGATTTGCATTAGTTAATAACATGTTTATTTTTAATTTTTAAATAAGTGTTAGGTGGAAAAGTTATCTTCAATGTGGCATGTTTTCCCTTGTTATAAAAATAAAATATATTAATATTTAATATGGCATACATCTTAGAAATTAAAACTTAAAAAATAAAATCAAGATATCAATAAATTGAACATTAAAGTGTCATCTAGATGGTATTGATAATGACTTGTAATCTGTTTCAAATTTTCATAATGTACAAATAAATAAATAAAATAAATTTATATATGCATTATCTTGATTTAGTAATTTTTTTTTTATAGAGAGGGTATTTATGAAAGAAAAATTTGTAATTGCATTCAGACATTTTAATTCATATATAAGTGAAAAAATTATGCTTTTTGAAAAAGTCATGTATCACTGAAAGTAGGTGCTTAATTTGAAAAGAGTGGTGTTACTCTTACAAACTTTCTTGACAAACTCACTCATACGAACCTTTGTGGTATTATTGAATGATTCACACATCATTCTCATTAATTAATATAATTAAAAATTAAAATTCACTAATCCAATCAAAGCATGACATATCAGTTTATAGGAGTAAGCTGTATGGATAGTTTGTAGGAATTATACTACTCATTTGAAAATAAATAAAATTTAAACTATTAAATCTTAAGAGTTTTAATTGTTATATGAAAAGTGAGGGGAAAAAAAACATGTGAATAGATTTATTTGATTTATGGTCTAAAACATAGTTATTAACATGAATTATTGTTAAGACAATGTCATGTGGTCTGTCACGTTTCAATCTATGTGGCATTGGCATTACTTTGTTGGCATTTTGGAGAAAACAAATATCTTGATATTTTATTAATTATATCTTGTTTTTAACTGAGCTAGTTAGGAAAGTCTTAACTACAGAATATTTCCAAGATACAATTTTAGTTTGGAAAGTATTTTATTTTTGCTAGTATTAGAAAAGGTTATGATATATCATTGATTATCCTAGTGTGGTTTAACGTTCCTAAACTTTAAGATGCATAGGTTTTGTGCATGATATCATATAGCTCTTAAAGAATCCTTACGCAATGAGGATTGATTGCTGGCTAGACAAGTTTTAATATGAGAAGACTTTTATTTTATGTCCAGATATATGCAAGCTGTATTAGAACACTTCTCCTAGTTAGCTTGCGATTTTATTTACGTTTATCACTTATCATGTGTGTGATAATCAATAGGGATTTGTTATGTTATTGGGATACTATATAACAATTTGAGTTCCCCTCAAATTATTAGATGTGAAGTGCAACAAGGATTTAGGAAGCTAGTTTACTATGGTTGGAGTTCTTAGAGAGAGCATAGTTTATATAGGAGAAGTATGTGCGAGAGAATGGTGCATTCCTTAACTGTGAAGCCCTAAGCCTTGTAAACTTGAACAACATAGTGAATTGCAGCTTGACTGCCATTGATGTAGACTTGTTTAAGCTGAACCACGTCAAAATTCCTTTGTGCAATTTTTATTTATGTATGTTATATTTGTTATAAGTGCTTTGGTTATGTTGCACGTAACTAAGTTCACACTTCAGAATTTACAATTGGTATCAGAGCCGAACACTTACATACTAGTGTAGATCCGGCCAAGATGATGTATTTCTTGAAGAAACTTGATAAAAGAGTCTGGAAAATAGTTCTTTAAGGATGGAGACCACCAACTTATGTTAATCAAGATGGAGAATATGTTAAGAAAGAATAATCTAAATGGAATCAACAAGACTATGATGAAGGTCAATGGAATTCCAAAGTTATGCATGCTCTTTTCAATGTAGTCAATCCAAACACATTCAGTCTTATTTCTTCAAAAAGCAACCAAAGATGGTAGAGAAAGACTTGAAAATAAATATGAAGGTACATTTTCTACCAAATGTACTAAAATCTTGATGCATGCTTCTCAATTTCAACAGATTAAAATGTAAGAAGATGAGACAATGTCCGAATTTTATTCAAGATCGTGTGAGATTTCTAGTGCTATAGCCCTGCTTGGAAAGAATTATAGTGATGATAAAGTTACAGCTAAGATACATAGATCATTGTGTAAAAAATTTCAATCCAAGGCAACAATCATCACAGATATATAGAATCTAGATACACTGCGAATTGACGAGTTGCTAGGTTTGTTGCAAACTTTTGGAATGACTTTTATGCCAACTAAGAAGAACAAATCTATTGCTTTAGTAGCCTCATCATCAAAGTCTGAAGAAGATGATGACATTGCAGAAAGTTAAGATGATTAACAGGTTGCTTTCATGGTAAGAAACTTCAAAAAGTTCCTCAAGAAGAATCCAAAAAAGAAGAATTAGTTCAAGGGACAGAAAGTGGAGAAAAATGCAGCTGGTTTTAAAAGGTTTAACAAGGAACCAGTCAAGAAAACTCAAGTCTAATGCTTTGAGTGTTCTAGATTCAGATATATCAAGTCTGAATGTGCAAATTTGAAGATGAAAAGCAAAATGTTCAGTGCTACCTAGAGTGACAGAAATTCTAACAGTAGTTCAGATTAACAAGAATAGCAATATGGAATTCATTGCTTTTGTTACATTAACATCAAACAAAGGAAAGAGAGTTATGACTGATGTAAATAAAACAATCGAGACAACAGAGACTAAAGATGTAGATACAGAATCTATTCTTGATCTTAACTATTATGAAGCATTGTAAGATGCTTACAATGATCTTTACCATGCTTGGGAAAATGAAGTTAAAACGAATAAAAATCATGAGGAGAGAG
Source organism: Boswellia sacra (assembly GCA_013180625.2). NCBI lineage: Eukaryota > Viridiplantae > Streptophyta > Magnoliopsida > Sapindales > Burseraceae > Boswellia > Boswellia sacra. The sequence goes on from SNVD02003925.1 coordinate 179,047, forward strand.
TTTAGGAGCTTATGCAAGAAGCTGGGATAGTCACTTGTGAAAGAGTGTTCTTGGAAGATAAAGTTTCTAAGCTTGATGAAACTATTGAAAAATTGAAACTGGAACTGATAGAGAAAACAGATTTCATAAAAGAGCAAGAAGCTACCATTTAGTATTTGTCAAAAGAGACCGAGAAGCTTGATGAAATTCTAGTCCAAGGGAGAATTAGCACCAACAAGCGTGGATTGGGATTTGAAGCTCATACTAGCCATCCATTTCAAAAACAACCTTTGTGAAAGCTTCTGGATCATATTCTTCACCAAAGTCAAACACTTCACAAAAGTCAAGTAAAGAATCACCAAATTCAAGTGAGACTGTTTCCTTTCAAAGCTTTAAAATTTCATATCATGGTGCTTCATCACAATATGCAAAATCTAATGTGATTGAGGCAAAGAAATTCATTCCAATTTGTTACTTCTGTGTTGTTAAAAGACATATTAGGCCTGAATGTTATAAATTAAATAACTTGTTGTATCAAAATGAACAACAACAAGAGTAGTCAGTTAACACATAGTACAAGGAGTCACATAATTCACAATAGAAATGGGTAAAAAAGAGTCCAGTTAGATGTAATGTGGCTTTAACCATTCTTAATGCTTCAACTAATGATTCTTGATTTTTTGATAGTGGCTGTTCAAGACATATGACATGTAACAAGGATCTGTTGAAGAATTTCAGAACAAATAGCCAAATTTCCATTACTTTTGGAGATGAAGCAATGAGTAAAATAATGAGTAAGGGAACTTTATATGTGAATGGTTTACCTGAGTTTGATGATGTTCTTTTTGTTGGTGGTCTTAAAGCTAATTTGTGTCGTATTAGTCAAATTTGTGACGATCAATATACTATTAAGTTCACAAAGAATAAATGCATGGTTCTTGATTCCAATAAGAATTGCATTATTGAACGCAATAGATCAAATGGTAACTATTATTTATTGACTAAACTAAGTGTACTGTATGCTAAGACATCTGAGATTTAATTATGGTATAAAAAAATTGGACACATTAGCTATAAGGACTTAGTTAAATTAACTAAGACTGGTGTAATTCAAAGTGTACCTAAGTTTGAGCACAAGCTTAATACTGTGTGTGGTCTATGTCAAAAAGGTAAGCAAATTAAGAGTTCACATGATTCTAACACATTTCCTGGTACTTAAAAGATTCTTAAATTTTTACATATGGATGTCATAGGTCCAATGCAAGTTTAGAGTATTGCTGGAAAAAGGTATATGTTTGTATGTGTTGATGACTATTCGAGGTTTATGTGGGTAGGTTTTGTTAAAGAAAAATATGATACTTTTGCAGTGTTTAGAAATTCGTGTGTCAGGTTAGAAACTAAACAAATTAAATTGCAATATTAGAAGAATAGTTAGAATTCGAAGTGACTATAGGAAGGAGTTTAAGAATGAGAGTTATGAAAGCTTTTACAAACTCTATGGCATTTCACATGAGTTTTTTGCACCAAAAACTCCATAGCAAAATGGAGTAGTGGAGAGGAACAATAAAGCATTGTAAGAGATTACTTAAGTAATGTTGAATAGCACGAGACTTATAAAGAGGCTATGGGCAGAGGCAATAAATACAGCGTGCTACATCATCAATATAGTTTTCTTAAGGCTTGACACATGTCAAACACCTTATGAGCTACTAAAATGGAGAAAACCTAACCTTAAATACTTTCATGTATTTGGATGTAGGTGTCTTATACTTAATGACAAAGAATAACTTGGCAAATTTGATGCCAAAAGTGATGATGGGGTGTTTATTGGTAATTCTTTGAATAGTAAAGCCCATGGAGTCTATTATTTGAGAATTGATACAATCATCGAATATGTTAATATTATCTTTGATGATTATGTAGATTTTTTACAAGAAGAGATTATAGCAAGCTTCTTAGAATCTGTTGATAAAATCGAACCAAAACTAGGAGAAAAACCAAAACCAATGTCACCAGATGAAATTACAAAAGTTAAGACAAACAAGACTTATATCTTTGACAATGTTGATTTAATCTGAGAAGAAATCAGAGATGAATTTAATAACAAAGATCCCCCTAACTAGATTCAAAAAGTATATCCCACCTCTTCTTTCATTGGAAATCTTGAAGGGGGAATAAAAGCCAGAAGTAAGGTAAGGAACCAGGTGAGTTTTTCATGTTATGTTTCACTTGTTGAGCCTAAAACTGTAAGTGATGCACTTAAAAAAGATGTTTGATTCAAGCAATGCAGGATGAGCTTAACTAATTTGAAAGAAACAATGTTTGGATCTTAGTTCCCAGACCTTATAATACTAATCTCATTGGGACTAAATAGATTTTCAAGAACAAAAGTGATGAAAATAGGCAAGTGATTAGGAACAAGGCTAGATTATAGTTGCACTAAGGTATCAGATTGAGGGAATTGACTTTAATGAAACTTTTATACCTGTAGGTAGAATAGAATCTATTAGGTTGTTGCTTACTATTGCTTGTTTGCTCAATTTTAAGCTTTTTCAAATAGATGTTAAAACAGCTTTTTTAAATGGTATTTTAAATGAAGAAGCTTTTGTTGAACAACCAGAGGACTTTATAGATCTAAGCATCCCACCTATGTGTACTAATTGAAAAGGGCTTTGTATGGTCTAAAAGAAACTCCAAGAGCTCGATATGAAAAACTTACAACCTTTCTTTTTGGGAAAGGATACACTAGGGGTAGCAATGATAAAATTTTGTTTATAAAGCATGCTTTAGATATATCATTGTAGCTCAGATTTATGTCGATAATATTATGTTTGGTTCTACACTTAAGGATAGAACTAATGAATTTGTTGAGCTTATGCAGAGAGAATTTTAGATGAGTATGGTAGGTGTACTAACATTTTTCCTTGGCGTTTAAGTAAAACAACTTGATAAAGGCATATTCATTTCTCAAACTAAGTATGCAACAAACTTATTAAATAAATTTGAAATGGACAAGAGCAAGTCATCAAGGACACCTATTACCACTAATCTTAAACTGTCAAGAGATAATACAGGAGAAAATTTTGATCAAAGTCTATATTGAAGCATGATAGGAAGCCTTTTATAACTTACTGTTAATAGACATGACATTAGCTTTAGTGTTGGTTTATGTGCATTATTCCAGTCATGTCCAAAAGAACAACACTCATAGTTGTCAAGAAAATAATTAGGTATGTTTGTGGGACTACAGAGTTTGAAATTTGGTTTTCTAACGACACAAATTCATGCCTTGCAGGTTACGATGATACTAATTGGGCTAATAATGTAGACGATAGAAAGAGTACAACAAGAGGGTGTTTCTATCTTGGGAACAACTTGGTGGCTTAGTACAACAAAAAGCAAAAGTCAATTTCTCTATCAACTGCTAAGGTTGAGTACATAGCTATTGGTAGCAGCTTTACTCAATTGTTGTGGATGAAACAGAGTTGGAAGACTATGGTATTTCTAAAAAATCCATGATAATTTTATGTGATAACACAAGTGCCATTAACATATCTAAAAACCCTGTCCAGCACTCAAGAACTAAGCACATGGACATTAGGTATCAGTTTATTAGAGAGTTTGTTGAATATAAAATAATCCACATTGAATATGTTTCAACTAAAAATCAACTGGCTGATCTGTTTACTGAGGCATTAGACTCAACAAGATTTGAAAAACTAAGAAAGGCAATTGGTATTTGTTAATTGCATGAATGAACACTACTGTAGTAATGTATTAGGTATCTAAAACATCATAAGGCATATTTTAACTTAGATTTTTGTGAGTTATTTTGTTTATTTCATTGCAATATAATGCTGTTTTAATTGATGAACCTTAGTTGTCAATACAGAAAGGGCTACTTGTATGTGTTGAGTGAAAGCCATCAGTTGAAAGCAATTTATTTATATCTAGGAAATATATCTAGATTGCTCATTTAACATGAAAAAAGCTACCACCATACAGGTGTGGAGCTGCTGTATTTTGTTTAATATTCAATTAAGATTAATTTCTATGTATTATGGAGATATGCTGAGATGACCACTTAATTGAATTATGATTTGTAAAGAATCACAACATTCAAAGGTAATTAATCTTGATTTGTTCAACTCTATTTATGCCTTGTTAAAATAAGTCATATAATGTTAGGATACTCAGTCAAAACTATGTTAATTTTTGTATTTTTGTTATTTGTAATTGTGTGTGCATTAAAAATTTTCTCTAACTCAGCTATGCATTTTCTTGTTGGTCCGTGTGTATGAGGAAGACATATCAGCAAGAATGTTTGAAATTGAAATTTTGTTTTAGTGGCGGAAGTCAATAGAATTTAATCTTGCATTAATTTCATTCAAGCCTAAATCTTCATGATTTATTTTCTTGAGATTTTTAAAAAAAATTAAAAATCATATTTTGAGGGGACTTTGAAATTATGTAATTATCCTAATTTAGTTAGGATTTTATTTTAAATGTCATTATCTTTTATTTCCTCATTATCTCGTTTTGACCAAAACTGGAAATAGAATTCAAAATCCTCTGCTAAGGTTTATATTTTGCAACTTCAATACCCAATCATGGCATCCAAGTTATGATCTTAGTCAAAAACCATGGAGCCAGCATTGTATGACTCACTACCGCAGGATCATCAGCATAGGAGTCACATTTGTCCCAACTAGAGACGTATGCTAATGCTAGTGACTCTCAAGGACCTAAGCAATCTATTCAGCGAAAATAAGAAGCATTAGAGCTCAAGGGCAAGAAGATTCATGGTCATTTGATCCTAAAGATCTAGCAAGAAGCGAAGATTACAACATGCAGGTTAATGAGTTTGATGCTCATGAAGCATTCAACCCCCTAAACAATCATTTTGCTTTAACTGAAACCAAGCACAAATATGATGTTCACATATCAGAAAGAGCTTTGTGGAAGAGAGGTTTGTGAGAGTAGAGACCTTTGCTACTCATCAACTTGAAGAGATTCTCCAAGAAATATACTGGTCAAAATCGATAACTCAGTTTCAATTACCTACTACATCATTAATTAAAGAACTTTATGCAAACATAGATAATGATATGTATATTATGCTTCTAAGGTCAGATATCACATTGTTTATTATAAGGGTCAAGATATTCACTTTTCACCTAATGTGATTAAGGACTTTTTAAAGATTCCTTAGGGTAGCGAGCATGAAATTCACTCTTTGAATGTGTCTAAGAACTTAATTTGGAAAGTGCTTGTTGGCCATTCTATTCAAAGTAAGGATGAAATTGCCCAAACGAAATTAACTCATAAATATAGAGTTTTGGATAAAGTTGCTAGATATGATTAGACACCATCTTCTCACCAAACTGTTGTTAGTTTATATAGGGGCAAATTTCTCTATTGCCTAGGAAAAGGAAAGAGCATTAGTCTAGGCATATAGATTTTTGATGTTATTGTTTAAGCTGCTAAGAATCATTCCTTGAGGTTGCCCTTTCCATGCCTTATTATGGGCATTTTAATAAAAAATAGGATTAAGCTTGAAAATACAGATATTTTTTAGCCTTTGGTGTCTCCCTTTACTAGTGGTTTCATGAAGTGAGTGAGAAATCAGCAAACAGATGCTGAGACGAGGAAGATGAGGAAGAAGAATAAGAAGGAGAGGAAGTTGAAGTTCTTGGTAAAAGGCAAAAGTGTCCAACAAGCCAACACTGAAATTTGTGCAGGACACTTTACAAAAGTGATCTAACAATTTGGCTCTGTCTTGCA